>JAVYIG010001685.1:0-160000 GCA_035222895.1 Strongylocentrotus droebachiensis | reverse complement strand
AATTTGGCATACCAATGCTGACATTATAATGGAAAATGAGAGTAATCCAAATGAGAGAGCAAGACGAAACAAAGATTTCATGCTAAGAAGAAGCAATTCGCTTTCTCTACACAATGCTCACAACGAATCTACAAATGTTATTTCATTATTCTCATTCACACGCAAGCCTTTTATTAACCGGGCGCCGGGCGATTTTTACCCTACGGTCCCTGACTTTTGGCGCCCGGTAAGACGGGGAAAATGAGTACCGGGCGCCGGTCCATTTTTATTTCTGGCGCCCGGTCTGGGAGAATTAACATTTTCTGTTTCATAAACTTCCACATGTCTAGCACTAAATGTTCACAAATGTGACAAAAACTTACTTGATACGAGTTAAACGTGGACTGAATGAACCCTAACAAATCATTATATAATGAGAATCCTAAGTACGAGCGGCCGCTATCTCCTACTCCTAGCTGAGTACGGAGCACACAATACAGGGGATGTACACCACTCAAAGACGAGCACATTTTCCCAGGCCATGCATACACACACAAAAGACATCAGTGCTGTATTGCACTACACACACAGTGTCAGTACAAGAAAGTCTCGATGTAACTTCCATCCCAAAAGCCAAATTTTGCTGTCAAAAATGCGGAATCGGAGCCATATTTCCAAAGCTCACATGGGTTTAGCCCAGTTTTAAGAAACAGTTTCATCAAAATAGCGCTAAAAATCAAGAAATCAGCGATTTTGTTGCCAGTTTTTTTGCCTATCGCATGCCCTTCGGATGTAATGGTATCTTCAAAAAGCCAAATGAATAACTGAACACCGGACCTGCTGCGCTGATGCACTGACTTTATGTACGAAGTTGATTGCAACTCCAGACTTGCCTTGATTCAGCGGCCCTCGTACTCATTGACTAAAATTCTGTGATGTTTTAAATAATGGATTTTTCTGATAAAATAGGTAAACATATTTAACAAATCTTTTTTAAAATTTTTTTGTATTACTATTATTATTATTATTTATTTATTTTTTATTTTTTTATTTTTTTATTTTTTAAGTGACAGGTCTAAATAACATACACGTTAAACAGGCAAAATCTGTTTTTTCACCTAAAATATGGTTTTTCAAGCTGAATAATATGTTTTTTGAAAGTGACAGGTTGGCAGCTCTGCATTGTCATTATAGATGTTTTTTTTTAAGTATTTTTTTTATAAAAATAATTTAATTCCCCCCTTCCTAACATTTTTCAATTTTTGACATTTAATGGCATGAAAATAGTATTAAACATGAACTACAACAACTACATATGACAGATTTATCCAAGGTATGAGTGATTTAATATTAGAGTGCTCAAAATGTAAACTAGAAATTAAACTACTGTATGTATAAATAAAAGGTAACGTTTAACAAATAATTTAAAAGAATACATATTTTCATCAATTTTGGAAACGGCTCCTGGTCCTGGAAAACGGCTCCCGGTTCTCTAAAAAAATTAAGGACCGGGAGCCGCTTTTTCAGATATTTGGCTCCCGGTCTGCTTTGACTTAATAAAAGGCTTGTTCACACGTCTATGACCACATGCAAGAAAGAAGGAATGAGTTTGTCTGGTGACAGCCACAAGGGCATTGTATCAATACTCATACGTTTTTACACAGAATAAACGCCCTTCTGGCTCTCAGCGGACAAATTCAGTAGAGAAACATTCTCCTCGATTCATAGATAAAGCTTTACTTTCTTAGATGACAGAAAATGTTAATATATCTTCCCCATCTAAGGCGAATGGCCATGGACTCCAATACTGAAAGCCTGGATTGATAAGCAGAAACATGGGACAGTGAATGTATTCTGACGGAGACAACATAAAGAAGTAAGAAGAACAAAAGACGACGCTGAAATAATCAATCCAATATGATGTTGAGAGACAGAAAGTTATCATCTTCCAATTTATGACTGCTTGCAGAGCCCATTTTCTGAGTCTTTATTTAGAAAAACTAATAAAAGTGGCTCATGTCATTGACTTCTGATGTTTAGTATGTTCAGTCGATCAAAAGAACAAAGTGAAGACAAGAATATTGGTTTAAACCATGGTCATGTTTTCTGGAGAGGACATTTTGTTTGAATTTAGTTAGAGTTCATTTTGGGACAGTCATATTGCACGCACCTGCATCTCAAAGTTTCAAATATATAAAACCATAGACGTATAGATGGCAAAGTGGATAAATCAATTGTGCTATATTCTAGTCGGATAGTTTTCATGATAATGGAGAATACAACCTAAAATCAATTTTCTTGGAGGATAAGTACCAGTTAATTTGTATAAGTGGCATTACTTACAGTTGATGGTCTGTAATCTTATGAAGATGTAAAACTACTAGTACAGAAGCAAAGGTTAATATATCATCACAGCAATGTTTTGTACATTTTGAAGGCCAGGATATTAAACGGCTTGCAAGAGATTACCAGAGAGCAAATATTATCACTTTTAACTAAACCTTTGATCTTTTCAGCAGACACTTATTTAATGTTGAAATTCATAACAAAATAATAAGAGAAAAAAAACACCTGTAGAGCCGGAGGTATACCAGAAATCTATATTCAAACTTCATCTGCAGCATACAAGAATAAATCGAAATAAAGTTTTTCTGATAAAAATCTTGAATTCTAATTCCTTTTCTGTATCTTTCACATGAAGTTACATTCCTTCAATCTGAATTTCTCAAATTACCATTCAAACATAACTACATTTCACATGCTTTCAGCACACATCACACAGTACATGTAGGAGGAATATGATATACTTCTTCAATCATATTGTAAAGGAACAGACAAATATGGGCGGAAGAAAGCTTCATTTGACTATTCTCTGATTCTCTCTCCCTCGCGTAGAATGCAGCCATTGCTGATGAGGTTAATGCAAACCCGTGGATTGAGTATATATATATATATATATATATATATATATATATATAGGCAGCTAATCCCTGCTTTGTTGACTGACGAGGGAGCTAGTCATCAAGGACTTGGCCAGCATTCATAAAACAGAGCAAAGCTATCAATAATCAAAGAGCGATACCCATTACTTTCTTTTCAAGAATCATACTCACGCAATATCAACCAATATCATTTGACAATTCTGTTCTGGCAATGCCACTCTGCATGGTACATTAAACTTCTCCTTGACAACTTGACATATTGATCTAGTGAGCGAATAAGTACTGAAATGGCCATTAACTTTATTGATTATCCAGGTTTCCATCAGAGAGTCTATATCATTATTAATACTTG
This sequence comes from Strongylocentrotus droebachiensis, assembly GCA_035222895.1. Taxonomy (NCBI): domain Eukaryota; kingdom Metazoa; phylum Echinodermata; class Echinoidea; order Camarodonta; family Strongylocentrotidae; genus Strongylocentrotus; species Strongylocentrotus droebachiensis. The sequence continues at coordinate 156,727 of JAVYIG010001685.1, read as the reverse complement.
TAAATACTTGATACAGATTTTTTGTAAATGCCTTAAAGAGAGGATTATATCAGTGTGCATGTCTAGGGGGGAAATGACTTGAGAATGATAATGCAGAAAATAGAGGTTATGCATGTTTTCTGTAAAAGGCACAATAGATTTAGTTAAGAGAATTCACCAGCAAGCATAACTTTGTAGCTGAGATCAAATTAGATTACTGATAATGCTTCAAAAATGCCAAGCAAATAAAAATGATCAATGTTACTGATATAGGATTTAGAAGGAATAAGAACATGGCCTGTATTTAAAGTTTTTTTTAAAGCATGTCTAGATGAAAATGATTTCAATGGATATGGCTCCTCTCATTGCTACACCATTCCATCACCAACAGCAGTCAAGTGTATTGTTTTCATGATGATTCATCATGACATTCCAAACATAGGTCAAAACATTTCAATTGAACAAACATTTACTCCAATAAAAAAAAATTGTACCCGTTATCTAAGAGAAAAAAAATTATTATCCCCTGACATGCTTAATGCCATCGCCTCTGGAAAGAATGGAAAGAATCTACTACATGAAAAACATGTTTATGAAAACCCAAACTAAAAAACAAATTGAAACCTACACAAGTGAAATAAGTGGATAAAAGACTAAACATATCGGGTGATCTTAGCACATCGCTTCAATAATTGGACTAAACTGTCCTGTTCATATATCAAACACTATATATATCTTAAATGACAACATAACACTGTGTAACGGCTGAGTTTACTTATAAATATTCTAATCCAACCCTTCTAATTCCTCAGACAATCAGATCTTCATGTTTTTTTCACCCTGAGGGAGAAAGAGAGAGAAATAAAGAGAGAGAGAGAGAGAGAGAGAGAGAGAGAAGGAGAGAGAGAGAGAAAGAGAGAGAGAGGCAGAGAGAAAGAGAGAGAGAGAGGCAGAGAGAGAGAGAGAGAGAGAGAGAGATGTTTATTCTCAGTGTGGTGCATTTGGTTTCTAAAGAAGATGGAGTTGTTGATTTATTGGCATCATTTCTTGGTTTGACCCCTTTCCATCATATGCACTGGAACAGAGAAGATCAGGGGGGCCTTTCACAAACCTTTTTTTTCAATGGCAAATAACAAAAATCAGTGACAAATCTGCTGATATCCAATCAGAAGCAAGGATTTCAGTAGCTTATAACAAAAACTGTCATTTGTCGCAGATGACAAGTTTTGTGAAACGCCCCCCCTGATGATATAAAGCTTTTAAAAAATCTACGGTAAAAATACAAGAAGTGCATTTCAACTTCATAATCAAGTTAACGGACAATCATAACAATCTCTCCAATGATACTCATGTTAGATTATTCCAGCACTGAGTACTATTAGGGCATTGTCAAATATTCCTTCTCAATCAAATCATTGGGCTGGGAGCATACAACAATTCTCTCTCTTTATCCTTTTACCTTCTCTCCCTCTCCCAACTCTCTCTCTCTCTCTCCCTCTGTCTCTCTCTCTGTCTCTCCCTCCTTCCCTCTCCCTCATTTTCTCTTGCATTTCCTGTTTTCTCCATATCTCCTTTCATACACCATTCCAAGACATTGTTAATACAAACAATATCTTTCATTTCTGAGACTGGAAATCTGACGTCGCATTCATTCTCAAAAGCTACTCACAAAAGATGAGAAAGCATGCAAGATGATGTCAACACACAGGAAAGCACACATTGCATACCTATACGTCAATACTTAGGTGAATGAATGTCGACTCCTCACACACATATACGTCAATGCTTTAGGTGAATTAATGCCTACTCTCTCACACAAATTTCATAAGATATCTAATATTCTAGATGAATACAACTTCCGGACAACCTGATTTTTTTGCCATTTTGTTTACCGGTATCTATTTAGAAATTAAGTAACCTCAATTCATTTGTGTCCTACACATTACAAAGTCCAATCTGTCTAAAATTCTTGTATTTCTCCCCATTTGTCTATCCATACAATCTCTTCCTCATTTTTCCCTGTAGCTTTTCATTATAATGCTATTCACCACTGTTTTAACATATTTTGTTCAAACTGTTTCACACCAACATTACCTTTTTTCATATTTTTCTGTGAAAGAGGAAGGTACCTTATAATTCAAAGGTATCTTGAAGATGTGTGTTGTAAAATTCTTGAAATTCACTCATCCAAAAACTATACAAAATGTTGTAAAGAAAAGAATCTGTGGAAGTAAAGATATGCCGATGTTTTGAATATTAAAGCAACCCTTAAAGATGCCTATGATCTCTTTTGCTTCTCCTATGTGAACCTAAACTAACCAGAAAGGTAGACATCATTACAGCATTGACCGTTTGATAAAACCACCTCTAATATGTCAATCCGTTTAAGCCATCTCAAGTATAAACGTATTACTTGTATGCATGGGCATGAAATCACCTGCAATCCTGCTCACTACGCAGCATAGTTACAAAGAAATCTAACCCCCTCTGTGTTTCCAAGACGTATACACCGAACACGAAAGACAATCTGCTAGAGCTAGGGGCCAAAGTGATTCTCGCCTGACCTAACCAGATTCTTTTACTGATGAAAACCGGCTCAAATTTGCCGCAAAATCCATTATTAATTTTTCTTCTCCCATTTTAGCGGCTTCGTCTCATCTATGACAGCTCAGTTGGGTTCTCTCATGCACACAGAATAGATTCCTGGTTTAATACATTCCCACCAGAATTAGCCTCTGCATTAGCAGGGCCGTCTCGAACGACTTAACAACTATTTACCACAGGGACGCTTTAAAAGGCTAAGAACTCATCTACAGCATGCTAAAGCTATAGATCTGCTCAGTCTTTGGTGGCCTTGGCATTCAATCTTTCCAGTACCTTTATCCAATTAAGGCCAGTTCCTTCACCATCACAATAATTATTGGAATATCTGAAATCTAAAAGAGAAGTGAAAATATCATGCATAATACACAAAAGCATACTCACATTACTCTCTTTAGTATCACATCTCTAGATATCAAATGAGTAATTTTAATCAATCATAAGGATAATAAGTTAATTTGTTCATCTCACTTTTAAAAGAAACATTTTTATCTTTCAAATGGAATAATTGCAGTATATAATTCCAAAGTATCAAAGATAGGGGGCAACCAAAATAATTCTCTTGAAAACAGTATTATGTAGATATTTATGGAAGCTGTAATACCATGATCGCTCCAGATTTGTAATTCTGATAGGGAAAATCAATGTATTACAAAAGATCAAGCAATTTCCTTTTAAAAACCAGCTGAAAAAAAATTGCTTTAAATTTTCTAGGGAGGACAAGACCCTCTTTCACAGATTATAAATAAATCGAACCTCTAACATTTGAAATCAATTGATCTGTTTCTCATTCCAAATGGTCAGATTCTGAATTTTAAATTACTTCTTCATACTTGCGTGGGCGGAATTTTTTAAAGGTACATAGACAAGACTTTCCTGTCACGGGGCAGTGATGGATTGGATCGCCGGTAGAAGAGCCCAGTATGGCACATACAGGGTTAAAATGGAGGACAGACACATCTCTTATGACAGAGTCTACCACAGAGGTGCCTTGTATGAATCTTTCACAAGGCATGCCTTCATCAGCTCAAGATTGCCAAATAGCCCGCTATTTCTGATTTGGGAAATAATCCCGAAGTTACAAACCGCGTCTTCATCAGCTCGAGATTCGACCTCAAAACTTGAAACTCGACCTTGAGAAATTGTCTTGAGATATTTTGCTAAGTGTTCGCGCATAGTGCGAGTCTTCGGGCTGGTGAAGACGCACCGGACAAATAGCATGATATTCTGCCAAATAGTGGGATATTTTGCAAACTACCCCAAGATATCTTGGGATGATTATCCTGACCAAATATCCCGCTAATTGCAACTTCGGCTGATGAAGACGCAAATTAACTGGATAATTTGTGATAGGGATAGTTCAAATAGTGGGATATTTGGCAATCTCTAGCTGATGAGGACAGGTCTACAGATACGGCATGCATCTTGCAAGAGTGGGTGTCACCTACTTTAGACAGCGTGTAAAGTCTTTAAATCCCACACTTTTAGGTTGACATTTGGACAGTCCCGGTGCAGGTTTTTCTCACCTAACAAGTCGTCTGTCTAGAGCCAGAAGGGTGTTAACTCATGAGTAAAATGATATGATTCAACACCCATCTGGCTTCAAGCAGACCAAGTCTACAAGTCAGGCATTTTTACACTTGTGTCTTTTCCACGCAAGAATGTAACAACTAGACAAGTGAAAGAGATGTAAATCTCATCAATTCCTCTATAGTTTCTTGAATGATGTTCACACATGGCCCTTACCATATGCATTATGAATAAGTGAACAATGTCCAACACATTTTGTGTGTAGTGTAATTGTGGTTATTTTACCCGACTGCTATGAAAGCATTAATGCTTGTTAGTGAGCAACCAGAGGACCGACGGCTTTAGGTCCTCTCCAAAGACCTGGTAATGAGGGTTAATGCCTTACCAAAGGGCACTAGCTTATCACCTTGGTTTCGAACCCGGGTTGTTGGAGTACGAGACCACTGCTCTACCAAATGAGCTATCCCGCTTTCTTTAACAAAAAGATAAACATGGAACTCAAAGAAATCTAAAAATAAATAAATTAATCATAAGAACAGGTAATGTTATCACCAATTATGAATAAAATCACAGATTATGAATAAAACTAACTCTTCCCAATAAAGAGGGAAGTAAACAAGTGGAAAAGAAAGGGGGAAACCCTGTTTCAATCACTTGTTTTGATGGTTTACCACAACACAGGTACTGCATGTAGAGCAATCCTTCCTCTGGAGCCTAAAGGGGTGTAAGTTTCACACCCATATTTCATTCATACAAATCCCACTTGGGCAGGTGGTCTTTACAGTGATACAACCAACAGCGGAAGTCCGGTATGGATTTTCATTATCGCCTTCAAGAAAATAGAAACATGGTGGAAATCAATAACCGTGGTGGTTTATGTGCGCTGTGTGCGTATGTTCATGTGTGCCTGCGTAAGTGGCAAGTTTTGAATGAATAATGCAAATCTCACAACACTTGAGACTGTCCGTAGTATGATTTGCTAGAATGGTTTACTCTTGTATCTGTCGAGTTTATGCCGAAAAGCTCGTTCAGATATGCCGCGGCAAAACCGCATCTTTTTTGTTTATGACTTCCAAGTGTAATACACTTCATATTTCTGTATCTTATAACAGTTTGAAAAAACAGTGTCTTTTTCGCAGCTGTTTAACACAGTTTACTGTGCTATATATCTAAACAAGCATACGTTCTCTTCTCAGCTGTAGACCTTTTGATGTTTAATTTCTTGCTATTAAAAAGATATTATTTCATCCAGCACATTCAAATTCTAAGATATTAAATACTTTCTTAAAATTATTTGATGACACATTTTACGCTCTTTTTAAAAGAAAATATTAATTGTATTTTTTAACCTAATAAATCACTATTATTACAATCCTTAAGTATTGAAATGAAATTATGCACAGACTATATATGAATAAATTGAAAGTGCGGCTTGATTATAAGATTCCGGTACCCCAATGAAAATTACATGAAGTAATGCTTGAGGTTACACACTTCAAAACATGTACCGTACAGTAACATGGTCCTCATTTGATTATGTATCCAACTCACAAAGTATACATTTAAAAAATGGGTAATGTCTTCATGAATATAAAACAGATTGCTATCATTTAAAAGGGCATTGTTCACATTACTGCAATTCAAATTGTTGCCATATGACAGAAATATGGTGAAATATAGTTCTCATTTGATTATGTATCCAACTCACGAAGTATACATTTAAAAAATGGGCAATGTCTTCGTGAATATAAAACAGATTGCTATCATTTATAAAGGCATTGTTCACAATACTGCAAATGTATTGGGCCTTGATGACAGGGATAGTGAAAACATTGATGCCTCAAGGAAAGTGGGGACGTGACTTGAATCGATCCACGTCAAGAAATATGCATGTGGGAGAGAGAGGCAGCAGTCAGGATTTGGAAGACTCCCTCCAACAAGAGGAAACTTTCTCTGGCGATTACAGCTAAGCCCCCTCACACTTCATTAACGAAAACAAGCTTTGCAACACTGTTCCCACTTCCTAAAATTCTCCTTGTACACATGCACACCCTCTTTTCATTGGTGGCCAGCCTCTTTACAGTACTGTGACCCCTTACTCTTTACTACTGCAAATAAGCTTTATATATGCTAGCTTTTCCCCCATTTCCATAAATTCTTTGTACACATGACCTACTTCTCCTGCGTACAACCTTGTATCTCATTGTGGATGTACATTATGCGATACCTCATACACGTTCTCTCAATACATTTTTAATATCGATGGGAAAGGAAATGTGACGTAATGAGAAATGGTATTAGCAGTGTGGATGGCGCTAAAGGCTATCAGAATAAAAACCTGTGCGGATGAAAAAGCCCAAGGGAAGTGGGGGAAAGAATGCGTGCTTTGATTCACACTCATTCAACCATTCACATCGACACATTCATGAGCATCAAATCAAATTAAAATTCCTCAAGAAGGCTACAAGCTGAGATGACAAGCTAAAGCACGTCGAGTGGCAATGCATGGCTTCTAGATATTTCATACTTTTCATAATTCCCTCTCTAATATAAAGCTGGAAAATTCATGCCTAACTTCACTCATCTATTACTGATTTCCTCTATAGCTCTCTCTCTCCTTCTCCATTTATATATATATCTAAAGCACGTCTGGTGGATGGCAATGGCTTCTAGATATTTCATACTTTACTTTTCATAATTTCCACTCTCTAATATACAAAGAGCTGAACGATTCATGCCTAACTTCACTCATCTATTAATGTTTTCCTCTATAGCTCTCTAGCGCACTTTTTCTCTCTCTCTTTCTCTCTCTAAATATATATATATATAAATCTTTTTCTCTATTCTCTCTTTTTTTATATCTCTCTTTCTTTCCTTCTTTGTCTCTCACTCTCTCTCTCTCACTCTCTCTTTCATCATTCCAAAGAACCTAAGAAGTCCACCCTTCATCTTATTTTCTAGCTCCCTTGAATAGATCAACAAAAAATGTATTTATACAACATTCTTTTACAGCTTTACTTTCCTGCATAGAGAGCTCACTACTCACTAGGCATCACTCTTTGGTTTGTATTTTACATCACGATCAAGATGTGATTTCAAGAGAAGCATTAAACACCCTGTGATGACACAATACTCGCTTAAACTTTAGTCATGCAGAATGACACAGAAAGACTGGAGAAGGTCATGAATCCCATCATAAATGCATCAAATTGTGAAGATACTATCCTGAATATTTATCTCAAATAGCACTTCAAGCAAAAAGTCAAAGATATAGAATGAATCTTCTCTATTTCATTTCAATGTCATAAAAGCTCACTCTACCCAAATGCCAAGATGGATACAATCTTATTTTTAACTTATTCAGGGATATTTCCCTCTAGAGCTTTAGTTAAAGTGTTCTTCTAATATCCAAATCCAATCTTTCCCAGAACCTTTATTGCTCAATTACACACTCTCCCATGCACACTGCATGTTTACAAGCATGGAATATACATATCATCTGCTGATAGCCAGAACTCCATACACATTGACAGAGAATGCTTTCAACAGTCGATAGAATCAAAGCTTTAATTTGGTTTTGAGTACATATTAAGTATAAAAAGCAAACTTGAATAATATTCATAACCATTTTGATCTCTTTTATAAGTAATATTTCATCTGTACACATTAACAACTGACTAACTGAAAGCAAATAAAAATATAAAATATCCACAAGGCTTTTCACAGTTATGGAAAACAGTATTCTCAGGTTATTCCTGCATGTACTATTTTCATATTCTACCTGTATATACATGGTAAAGCATGCAAGGTGGTAGATAAAAACTCAATCCATCTGTGAATCGACTCAGGTTTCCATTCCTTCTCATCTCCCGATCTCGACTTCCAATTTGAGGAAGACGATGAAACGCCTTCCTCGAGATGCTCTTCACTAACAAGCGCTGATCTGATATGCCCTGCTCTCTCCCGCCCTCATCACTCTCAGGAAAGCGAAACCGACATCAAGGATGAGATTAGTCAATCCTCAACGAGATGGCAATCGATGCCCAAATGTTGGTCAGGATTATTTTGAGTCAGCGCCAAGCAGGCAAAGCATAAATTGTCATTTGTGCAGAGCAATTATAGGCAGTGTTTGTGGAGGAATCTGTGGGCAGTGTTTGTTAAGTGGTGGTGTGCTCTTGTAAATCTACTGTTCTATATGAGGCTGGGTATCTTCTTTACCACGTAGTGAGCAGGCTTGTATCACATTGCTACATTCTGCAACAGTGGTAGTATGAAGAGTCAACTGCCATGTCTTCTTATCCTTCAAAACAGACAGTACGATTTAAAGAAACATACTTGAAGTCTTGGCTTTCGCAATTTTGGGGGCGGTCCTTTCTTTTCTTTCTTCCTCTGTCTCTCTCTCTCTCTTATCTCTCTCTCTCTCTCTTTCTTTCTCTCTCTCTCTCTTGCTCCCTCTCTCTCTCTCTTTCTCTCTCTCTCTCTCTTTCTCTTTCTCTCTCTTTCTCTCCTTTCTCTCTGTAAGGCATGCTTTTGAAACAAAAGCTTTGTTCCTATTTCAATACTCATCTACAGAAGATATGAACACACTGTGTACTCTGTACTATCTGTTTATAACCAGAAACATACAAGTGAATGCCCTTCTGGCTTCAAACAGACAATTCAATCTATTTCTAAACTAACATATGTAATGTTACTTAAAAGCTCAATGTTCATTGGTTTGAAGAATTATTTGCACAATTGGCAATTCATTATAATTTTGTGCAATTAACAGATGGGTGATTTTTAATGTAATCTATAACTATGCAATAACACATAAAAAAGGAAATCTGATACCTGTTGTATCGACTGTAGAGAGGAAGAAGGACATTAACAAATGCAATTATTTGCATCATTATAGTTTTTAGATAAAGGAATATCTAAGTTTGAAGAAAAAAAACTCACATTCACCAAAGAGATCTACTACCGGGGTACTTCATAAACTATATTCAATATTTGGATATAAAAAAGGGACAAAATCCTGAATAATCAATCATTATTGTAATAGAAAATCAAACGCAATCCAGATATGTTTATATTTGTTACCAAAATAGCATCACTTACCAAAGATAAGATTTTTTTCTTTCATATATGAAACCCTACCGGAAATGGAATCAATCAATAATTCCCAGTGGAGAGGGAGAGAGAGAGAGAGAGAGAGAGAGAGTGAGAGGGGGAGAGAGGGGGAGAGAGAGAGAGAGAGAGAGAGGGGGAGAGAGAGTAATGCCTCAAGGCTACATTTTGCCACCGTTATGGTGAAATCACTCTGTCAACCTGTAATGGTCGAGAATTATTGATGCGATGTGGAAATTTGTATGATTAAGTATGATTTGAAATGCAAAGTGAAGATAAACAAAGCATCATCTTAGCATCACAACACAATCTCAATTATCAAGATTTGCACAAGTCAAATGCTGTTTGACTCTGTTTGACTCAGTAAATAACGGAGTGTATTTGTACTGCCGGATACAAGCAAATACAAGAGATTTATAATTAATTCATGCACTAATATGAGGGCAAGTACAGGAGTGTTTTGCTATTAATGCACAACCCGTAATGTTTATAGCAACAGGGACACAGAAAACACAAAAGATTTTGTTGTTTTAATGTCTACCTTAAAAAACTAAAACCTACAGCTACTGAATTTTCCCTCTCAACTTTTCTCTCCATTTATCTAGCTAAAACATCTTAACCGGCAAACTTTTGATCTCATTATTTCATTTCAGGTAAAATGAGCTTATAGATAAAGGTGCTTAGATTACACCAAGTCCACTCAACGCAGAGAAATTACAAGGAGTAATCCAAGTTTAATCCCATCTTGCTAATTCACTCCCGAGGCTTTGTATGAAACGTGAGAAGCGTACGGCGCCAAATGATGAGCGCTGATGAATCTCATTTGCTCCATTTTCATGCCTCTTTAAAAAGAAATACCATGGTTGAAAGATCTCTTATGGGGCAAAGGAAATGAGAGCAATATTTTGAGGTTTAGGAGGAAAGTATGCATGCAATCTGATCTATGGATTGCTCGTGGGGTTGGAGGAATACAGGGAGAAAAACAGATCTTGCTTTCCTTTCCCTTACAGCAGGTTATTAATGCACAATGTTGTGGGATTTGAGAGGGTTACATACAGGAAACGTAAGGTAACAATATATCTATGCATCATTTATGAAGAGAATAGGAGCAAATGTTGACAAGGCAATAGACTTCAGATACAGGTCAAATGCTACTCTTTGCTGAATTCTCCAGAGGGTTTTTTTCTGGGGGGGGGGGCTATGAAATCTTCTCCCTCGTTCAGCAATAGGACACACACATGTGATGTTAACTCTATATTTTTACCAAATGCTCCCATTACTTTCCGGTGACCTAAAAATAACATTAAAATGCCATAAAGCAGAGGGTTTCTTTCTCCTCTTTTCTTTCTCTCAGGGTGACAACTCTGGAGAAGAAGACACTTGCATGCCCTCCAGCATCAAGAGGGCACTTCCTACTGCGAACATTTTGGCAAAGACCTCCACCAAGTGCTTCCAAGTGAGCAAAACATATGGTATATCTAATGATAGCAAACTCTATTTCTACAGCAATTCATGAGAATCAACTTGATGGAGACTGTGTGAAGAGTCCTTTGTTACTGTCAATCTTAAGCACCAAATCAAGCAAGCGGATTCAGCTCAAATCTTATAAGTTCCTGGAAAGGCATTTAACACCTAGAGACACATGCTACGGAAACTAGAACAGGGTGAGAGCTAGGATACTGCTTATGTTTTCACCGTTTGTTTTATTGACATATCCGACTTCAAGACTAGGTTAATAGAGAAGTTTGTAGAATGACTTCCTGCAAGAGGCCAGCGAATGATTTTAAGGTAACACATAATTGGTAATACCTCAGGCAACCACAACAAATTGTATGTCATGATGGGATTTGCATCAGAACTGGAAGGAAGATTAGTATTTCACGATATGGTTTCTTCCTATCTTTTAGAGGACTTATCCCACAGATTTCCCTTTCACTTTTCATCTCTTTCATTATTTCCAATTTCAAAACCTATCGATGTGATCTGAAAAATGGTGGAAATGGTAAATTCAAATTTTTGAACAGACTTCTTCTAATATTATCCCATTCAATCAAATTTGTTCACAGTCAATGTTATTTTTCTTCTTTTATCAGTTTTACTTTTTTAATTCCAAAGAGTAAGATATCAAGGGAAAGATTGCTACTATGTTATAAGAAATCAATGTTCTACCTCATGTGATCTTCCTTGTGGGAAATAATAAAAAGGAATAAATTGAAATTGAAATTGAATTGAAATTGAAATTGAATTGAAATAATGTCATGCTGTCTAAAGTAACAAATATCTAGTCTACACAGAGCAAACATAAAAGATTTTATATGTATTGACATGAATTCTGCCCATTGCTATAATTACAAATCATCAATCTATCAAGATTTGACGAGCAGTCGTCTCGGAGTGTGTGATTTCAAAATAGAATAGGGACAAAGATCTGAATCTCCTCATCTCCAGCGATGCATCAACGTCATCTATCTCGCTTCTTTTCCTAATCATTGACTCTCACCAAGCAGGCCCTGACCAAACTGGCCTGCCGAGACCCGCATCATGGAACGATGGTCACACCGGTAGAGAGAGATGTTGATCATTGACTTTGAAGGATGCGGTCTCGCAATCCTCCATCCACCGACCCTTCCTTCCTGCCTGGGTTTACACCGTGTTTGCCTACGGATGTTTTTCCACCGGAGAGATCGAGTCAACTCCAAGGCCCAGACAAGATGATGATGATGAGATGAAGGCATCGTGTTACAATCTCATCAGCTTATTTGCCAGGGCACGGCATTAGAGCATCCACAATCAAGGCCCATTTGGAGGGTAAAGACTACTTAGGATGAGGTTTTATGGGCATCTCGCATGCGAGTCACGTCGTTACACGGTTGTAGAGCCAGAGGGTGGGCATGAAATTAAAGGTCATTGTAAATAACATTTCAAAATGCCCATGGTATCAAGAGTTATCCCACATTACCCAATTCCACGACCAAAAACATATTTCTAAGTTACCAAAAGATGTAGGTCAGAAGTTATAAAGCAGGTGAGTTATAAACATTTATCGGTTCTATGTTTCCCCCCCCCCCCCCCCCACTACAATACACATACAGTATTTTCAAATGAAAGACATTTCCTCTGTAAAATCATTTCATCCAAAAAATGGAATTGTCATTCCTTTTCATCTCATCTTTGATCTGAGATATGGTAATTGTATCATAATGCATTGAATCTACAAAATAATGAGGAAGTATGTCTTCAATATTACAATGCTCTTTCAGAAGAGGGATTCAAGATCTCCTCTCTTAACAGCCAATAAGATGTTAAACTTTGTTAGAAAGAGGAAGATATCCATGGCCCATATGAACACCCTCCTTGCCTTTGAAACATGAAAGGTGTTTATAGCCCATGGACATATAGGTATTTTGAGTTGCAGGTCCACTGTACATTAGTCCACACAACTATCCGACATCCTAAAATCGAAATCCATCTCGCTTTGCACTCTTCTTTTTATATCCTTCTTTCTCTTTCTTCTCTCTGTCTCTTTCTCTGATGTGAAATATTGTCCATTCCAATGTGAGGATTGAAGACGGGTCCTATGGCCTCATATAATATATGCCTTTATTGATTTTAAATTCAATTACCTAGAGCCAAGTGAAATGGGTCCTTAGGCGTTCAATATTCTAGATACATACGTTACAGCTTGGACGGCGTGCACAAACCACAGGGGGCAAGGTTTTTTAAAGCAGGGGTGGGGGCTGGATTTGAGGGGGCTGGATTTGAGAGGGGTGGAATTTTAGTCACATCCTTTGACACAGAGAAGGATTATTCTAGATATGTCAGAAGGAAAATGAGAAAGGAGAAACTTAGTTTCATGGGATAAAATTGAAAGTCTTTGAAAAGCCCTCTATGCTCCCAGGGAAAAGCAATAAAGAATACAAAAAAAATTACAATTTTGATTCAAAGTTCTGTCTTCAAATCATAACTATAAGGACAATTCCAATCAACAACGTTTATCTAACGATGCAAAATGAAATCTCAAATGACACTTAAATTTGTCAACTTTTCATTTCAATTTTACTTGTCAGGTGCAACTGACATAAAACAATTTGTCCTACGTTTACTCAAAACAATCCATGGTTAAAGGATAACAATATATTCAAAATAGCAGAGACAAGAGGCTGATATCGGTTTCTTCCACTGATGCCTTCACAAGCAAGAACCATGAAAGATACAAGATGTTTAGTAAACAGACTACCCAATCTCTTAAAACATCAGGTTCATTTTGAGAAACAAATCCAATGTCTTTAGAGAACAGGTAACAAGTCAAAATGCTTCCTGACAGCCACTAACCCTGGAAAGTTGCTAGATTTTGTTTTTCTTTGACCACTTGAAGATTATCCAAACAAGCCCCTGACAAATGATGGGCTTACAAATGAAGGTATAACTGCATGCTTCAGAAGATCTCCGAGCCTAAATATTGCCTTGCCATCATCGATTTGTAACTCAAAATGCTGCCGCAAAGTAAGGCATAGGTTACATGCCAATTCAGACTCTTCAAATATCTTTTTCTACATCTACTGCTTTTCATTGCTGTCCTGAAATACCTCAAACAAAAAGTTATTTGGTTTCAAACCTGTAGTACCAGTAAATTCATACTGTGATTTCAGGAATTATTGAATTATTCACAAGCATTCTGTTAATTAAAAAAAGTGGAAAAAGGAAGTTAGTAAAGGATTCTTTCATGAATTATAAACTAATCTGTGTATAATTTGCTGATTATACACTCAGGTATTGTCATTATAAACATTTTGCTCCATATTTCAAGTGATGAATAAGAAATAATTAATTACTATTGTACATACCGGTACTTTACTTTCTATTTTTAGCAGAGTCCTTGCAATTTTCTTTTGATGTCATGAGATTAATTATCGTAGTGAGATTAATTTTCATTTAAAACAGAATATGTAGAATCTACCGTAACAATTGTTATATACATCTTTCATAAGGCATGTTTACACATGATGTATTCTAGTATGGTGTTGGAAGGATTAAAGACAACAAAAAACGTCTGCCGTCAAGCTGGCATTATGGTGGATGACAGATCCCCAGCAAACAGAGAGCACCGGCAGTTGATTGTTCTGATAGGGTGGGTGGAATCGATAGGACCCTTTCTCCTGCTACGTCTTATTACGCTTGGACTATTTTCGGCGCAAAGACTTCTTCTCCTTCATGTCGGCTTCACGGGAGTTTCCTGAACATTCATCACGATTGGAGTAGTGACCTTTCCTTAGGAGTCATTCGGCAAACCCCTCTGACATTTTCATCTCATCACTTGCTTGCGTAAAACCATTTGTTTAGCTCCGGCTTTAATACAAGAAGATATGGCTACATTTCCAATGTAGCTATTGATACAAGCCTTAGAAGGTACGTCTACAAGCCTTGTGCAAACTTCCAGTTTCCTCATATTGTGTACTCATTTTCTTTTTACTTTCCAATTACTAATCCTCCCACAAGATCTCCAAATTAGTTTTGCTACATCTTGGTAGCAATATTCTCAATGTTCAATAAACATCTAACCCACACATTCAACATAGAATATAAAATTGCCCTCGTTCTCTTTTTCTCTCTCTCTATCTCTTTACAGAGCACAGATTTACTACTGCAAACAAGGACTACGGAAATGCAACATTTTTAAAACACAATAGGGAAAGTTGGATGAGGTCATGGCTATATTCACATCTTAACCTGATAGCATTCTGACATTTCTCTCTTCCCACTTCTCTCTCTCTCTTTTCATCTCTCCTCTTTGGTCCTTCTCTTCTATTTCTATCTCTCCATCTCCCTCGATCTGTATTTTTATTCAGCCTTGCCCCTCCCCCTTCTCTCTCTCTCTGTATGTCTCTCTCTCTCTCTTTCTCTCTCAGCGTCCCAAGTTATTTCTGCTTCAAATCTATTTCATCCTTTTCAATGCAAATTCAATACGCTGTGGTGGGAATGAATAATTGTTTACATTCCAGTGTGACAATGCCAAATTGTAGGTCTCTCACATGAAAATTAATTAAAGATTTCCCGCCAAAGGCAATGCACTCCTTTCAGAGCATACCAAATTGACAGCCTTGCTAGGGCGTTTCGAAAGGAGCCAGTATTTAGGGGAAAGGGACAAAATAAGATGGGCTCAAAATGAAATCACTTAGCCCTGAAGAAGAAATTACTGGAGCAGCGCAGTTGCAATAATGGGTCTATCAGGCTGGTGAAATTTGATTACATGCAATAGGAGCAGTATAAGGGCATGGAGGAGCTGCTGATGGCATCTTATAAAGAAAAAGCCACTGAAGGAAAATTTCTGCATGAAATGCAGAGCATTTTTTTTTTAACAGAAACAAAAGAAATGATGAATAAATCATCAACAAATACATAAAATGGAGAATAACAAAAACAAGACAATGGCTGCGTTCACTTGTCATTCAAAGAGGAAAAACCTGTCAGAATGATGACTATGAATGCAATGATCACTGCACTCATCAATATTGTACCATTAAAGATCCCACACATTTTTGGAAAATCAGTGTTTACCATTGGTTTCAAAGAAATCGGAGGATAATCTTATTTTTTCACAAGCCATTCTAAAGACTTCCATGAGGTTTTTCCACCCACATTATCATGCTTCCCATAATCTTTTGTGGTGATTTTAATACATCTATTTTTAAAAGCATGGTACCTTAAAATAAATAAGAAAAAAATCAAAACGATGTTTGCTGTTAATCGTTTCCTATTCTGCACACGATTTCAAATATCCTGATCTTTCAGAACACAAAGATCGCAAAAATATGACCTTAAAAACCGTTGAGGACTAAAATACAGACGTAGATATCAAACTACGTTAAGCAGGGTAAGAGAAGAAATGAGTAGGGGAGTGAATACAAGAAGCAGACTAATGAAAAGGACTTGGGTTCTCTCTCTTCGCTGAGTAATACGACTGAATAATATCTGGCTAGCTATGACAGCATGAAAGGGGCTTCCGTACAAACAAATCCATCACGTTAACCGCAAGTGATCCACCGAACTATTGAGCGGCTCTTCCCCCACAAAAGGCGGCTCCATCAAGGTCGGCCGGCTTCTCATGTATATGAAGATATAGACTAATATCTTTCTACAAGCGTTTGCATCAAGATGCGCGTACATCTAGATGAGGTGGATGATAGTTCAATTATTCCATAACATAACTAGTTCTTTTTTATCAGGAATATTCTTCGGTAAAATATGTTTTTCTCATCAAGGGCCTTGAAGGGGAAACTCCCAGTTCATATTATTGCAATGTGTTAAACAGGTTAAAATAAATTGAATGTACATGCTGTACGACCCTTATACATATTAATTTATGTTAATTATGTGCATGAGCAGCATGAGGAGGTGAAGGGGATTTGTATTACAAACCCACAACGGTCATAGTGACATGTACTTTTTTATTTTGTTTGTTTTAATACTGTTGATGCCGTTGTGTTGTGAAGTGCAGGAAGCTTTGATTATGTAATATTAAATCACCTTGTTGCGATGTATGGGGGCCTCTCAAGCAGGGAAAAAATTAATATTTATTTTTCGGGGGCTACTTTTCAACCTTGCCTGCATGAAAATAACATTCTAAAATTTGTTTTGCATTGAACTCTATGCAAATTTAAGGGGCTCTTTTCTGATTTTCGGGGGCTCTTTTGGGCATTTCGGGGGCTATTTCGCCCTGAGCCCCCATGTATTTTTTTCACTGCTCTCAAGGAGCTGAACCCAGGACCTCTCGGTCTAGTGGTATGATTCTCGTTTGGGGTACGAGAGGCCCTATGACACAACGAGGTGATTTTAGATTATATAACCAAATCTTCCTGCACTTCACAACACATTAAGGCATCATAATCTTTTATCTCCCTTTTTTTTTATCAGATGGTTCAATTTCATAGAAAAGGTATTTATAATGGCTTCAGTCCTGAATTACCTCTGCCGTAATAGTACCATAAACCATGTTTAATGTGAAACATACTCATGAAAAGATCATGAGGGAAAAGTCAACATCATAAACGTTATAATCAAGTCATTTCAAGTCCAATAAATCACAAATTTGTCTAATGAAATAACTTTCAACGGTTTTTATGTAACAATACTCTGACATTTCATTATGGAATATTGTAACCCGTTATAAATTAAATGCATAATAAAGAGTGACTGAATAAAGCTTAAACCAATGCAGAAAAGAATCTCCTGAAATTGATTACGCACTCATTGATATACATTTAAGTATTTAAGAGGACTTTTTTTTTTCTTGCAAATTTTTGAAATATATGTATGATTAAATCACTATACATGTACATACTCAGGAGTCTACATGAACAAAATGTGTTTGCCAAGTTAGGCAAACACAATGAAATGTACACCTCCGTAGTTAGATTCTATCAAGACTTTAAAGATATATGTATCAATGCACAGAATATCATCACTCCTGATAAAACATGTTTAAGATGTGTCTTACCATAATCATTTGAGGAGATTTTCCATATACACACAGAAAATGACGTTACACCTCATATATCACTATTATCCATCACCATCACTATCAGCATCATCACTGTATCATACCGGTACACACACTAGGAAAACAAGGAAAGTTGTACTTACTGTCAATGGTAAACTTGAAGTCATAATCCACGCTGATAGTTGGTCCAACGAACTTGATCATATCCCACAATGCAGTTGGGCTATTCGCCACATTCACTACCTTTCTACATCACACACAATGTTAGTAAATCCAAACTATATATATATATCCCAAGGTATATAGCACCAAGTGCTAGCCAGATGGGTCGACATATACAAATATCTGCATTGAGTGTATATATATGACTCTTTTAAAACCTGCTCAAGATGTAAAAGATGATTGGAAAGCGAGTTTTCAAAAGGTGGTTTTAAGATTATAGCAAGTGGGATATTAATGAGTCATGGTCGAGCGTCAGTCAAACTATCAAGAGTCACATAAAATCAATGAAGCTGTGCGTTAGGATGTCGGCATGTGTTCGTCTATCTGTCATCCCTAAACATGTGTATCAAACTACTACCAGATCACCATCAACTCTTGGAGCCTATATAGGATTTGGCACAAGAGGGCGGTGTTGAATAAAGATAGTGAAATGGTGGTGAGGTAGTTGGTTAGAAGTGTACAGTGACGGATGGAGAAATATATATTGGGTAAAACTTGGTGTGTTTGTTTAATATCCTGATGTTTATATGTAAAATTAGACAGAGATGTACCATATGGCAGATTAAAAATATAAAAAATCAGAATGAGAATGAGAAGAGAACAATTTTATTCCTTATATGAATATTCAAATATTTCAAGGCTTGAATATTGCATTGTGTTCATGATATAAATTCAATACATGTTGAAATCAGTAATCGGATCGGGATTTAATTCATTTCCTAACAGGTACTTAACTGACCTGATGCAAAAATGACTAATTAGTATATGAATTAATATATTTCATATTGTATCACAAAAGAAAATTACAAGTACAGAGATTTGCAAGGGATTTTGACAGTGTAATTGTGTGTGTGTGACAGCTTTAATCGTGTCTGCACTAATTTGTATACAAAAGCTGCATAATGGTGAAAGTTCTACCATGTAATGATATGCGTGATATATATGTATCTCTCTATGCTACAAGAAAAACGTACAAATACACTCACTGAGCAAGCTTTGTGAGTCGATACATAACAACGAACATTTCAAAACAGAAACATAAAATGGTAAAAGATAGAAAAGCCCAAACCAATGAGAGGCAGTGCTTTATAATGTATTAGCAACATACTAAATGTTCTGGTTGAATACATCGTGATAATGAGAAAAAATGAAAGAAATGAAAGAGAAGATTACAAAGCACACAGATAGCTCTCTGCAAAACTGAAAAGGTTAGAAATCAAACTTTGTCTTGTTACTCACCAATTATAGAACGTAAGTCCATGCACGCAGGCATTTACATGGCAAACGAACGGGGCAAGATTGGGGGTAAAATATGCACAAGAAATGTAAGCAGTTAAAGACGAACCACACACAAAATTAATACGACTGTTCTTCGCTCGTCAACGGATAAATAAATAAATCAAAAAGATGATGAGATGGTTAATTAATGCATGAGAGTTTGTAACATATCCAATGTATGACGTTACTGCAGCACGGGAAGCAAATATGGCAGTCGGTTTTAGTCCTATATTCCATGACAGCTAGGCCTTATCTCAATGTGATGTCAACATGTATTGCACAGACGGACGGACGGATAGCACACAAGACAGATTAATTTCAATTTCATTGTTATCAGGTGCCAGCAGTGTGCGGCATTGTTAAAACAAGGCAGCATACATCACATGGTGTCTATGGCCCTGTATTTCTTTTCTATTCCTCGCCCGCTAAGTACAGCATATTATTATTAGCTGTGGATGGATGGATGTATACTAAAAAAGCGCTGTGTGAAACTGAACAGCTGGCACGGAATTAATCTCTGCAGCTGTATACGTGTAACAAACCATTATTTACTCTATCATATTTCTTTCTGGGTGACATTTGCAGGTAGGCGGTTGCCTGTGTGGAGTGAAGCATGCAAGTCTACCGGTAGTGCTTTTTATGGTGCTTCAAATTCAATCACAGTTCCAAAGTCTAAGTGTGATTTATACTGGGGGGTTTCTAAAGCCATTACTTTTCGGAATCACGTCATAAATTGGTCACTAAAGAGTTGGAAATAAAAGGGGAGGGTGTTGGGTACTTGTGCATGCATGCATGCAGCTAATACACATTCACTCTCATACATCAAGTAAAAGTGACCTATGAACCAAGACTAAGGAACGACAATGAGAAGAAAAAAATCATAATTTCTTTATGATGAAACTAAAGAAAAATAATTGACAAATACAAAAGTGTTACTTCACATCAGTATACTTTAGCGGATAGTGGAATATCTTTTTAACATTACATGTATACATATAATGACTGCTGAGAAACAACATCATTCCATGTACTTTCAATTTTTGACCAAATGTTCCTATCATAAACCAACGACTCTTCTCTACATCATTTTTTTTTAGGACTGCATCTACACATGTAATAAATACAAGATTTTTATCAATTTGCATTTGAACTTAATAAAACCTAAAATGAAAATTTGAGCTTGTTTTGTTTCTCACTGCAGGTGTATAGCATAACATACAAGCTTTTTCAACCACATCTCATTAAAATGTGTAATATTGTATATGATGTAGAGTGATAAACCAAGTGTGACGTTATATATGTGCACAGACTGTTTGGAGTGCAGAAAGATTGCGTGTAGAGAGTAATGCTAACATTGGACAGAACTGAAGAGGGCAGCATAACATACACAACTGTTTGACATATTGAGGTTTAGGTAGGTGGTTGGAGTTTTATTTTTGTCCTTTTTCGTGCGTGTCTTCTGAAAAATAGCACTGCACTATTTCTGTATATGATATCAGAATTCTGAAGAAATTCCTAAGCCAATCAATTAAATAATGATTTCCTTTCAAGTTCGTTTATGAAATTTTGAACAATTTCACCTGAATTTAAGGGATACTAACAAAGAGGAAGGTAATTACAGATACGTTAAAAACACTTTTGATGTAGATTTGTGACAAAATCATCTAATTGATTGGAGACATTACATGTCCAGGAAAGAAGTATTATCAATGTGCCGGGATAAAATAAAAATTAAATTACAAGCAGAACTTCTTCTTTAAAATGGACAAGAAACTAAAGTGAACGGATAATGCCATTCTGGCAATAAAAGTTGAGGTGTAGAGAGTAGGACTGGAATATATTGTGTTGTGACAGCTGTGTAAGGAAATGTGTAAAAAAAGGTGTTTGACGACTTGTAAGATAAAATAACCAAATCACATTGACACAACTCTCTGTATATTTGACAAATTTACACTCTATGAATACATGAAAAGCATTAAAAAATTAAAATTAAAATAAAAAATTAAAAACACCTATCCAGGACAGATATCTCTAAAGCAAGAGCTAAGAAGACAGATTTTACATCTTACAAAAAATACATACCGGTAACTTCTGGAAACATTAATATGAGAGAGGGAAAGAAATAATGTGCTTATATACAGCTACATTTGTAAAAGGAAACCTATGTTTATAATTCATGAAATAAACAGATGATCTTTATTTTGACATCAGTAAAATATAGGGGCAATTAATCTAATCATAACATAATGGGTCTGCCCAAACTATTATCTGATGTTTACACAAAGTTTCTGCAAGTTATCAATCATATAACGATTACAAAACATAATTGCACTTTGAGAAAAATTTCTGAGTTTGTACACGTACAATCAATCCAAAATGTTTGATACAAGACTTTCAAATCAAAGAAAACAGTTCTTAACCCTTCCCATGTACGAGCAGCAATTCTACCCGAAAATGTCAATCGTGTACTACATATCTGGGTTAAGAATAGCTATGTATTTCTTTCTGAAACATAAACATGTATGGTAAAGGAGTCGTGCCAATGTGATTTAGTTATTCAGTGATACTTAACATGGGTGTATAAAGTAAAAGATATAGAGATATATACAGGTAAGAAAGAACTGAAGTGGTGGTGCATTTCACTGTACCTTCAGAGGGGGATAATATGGATGGAAATGGGAAAGTTTCTCTAGCCCCAGCCAGGGCGGTGCACCATTCATACTTCTGGGCTGGCGGGCAAACTTTCAAAAATGTCAGGAAACGTTATAAGAAAGATCAAGTTGAATTCAGATGTATAAAAACATGTGGAGTAACTTCATGGTTAAGTGTACATTGTGCATTCAGCTAAGACTGACAGTCAAGCATTTTGAAAGTAATTTACACTCAAAAGTTGGTATTTATATTAAATAAAAATCTGAATAATTCATTAAGCTGGAGCAATACACCATTTGTTTAAAATTAATATAAATTGAAGTGTGAAAGAGAGAATAATTTTTACAAGTGAACAAATTGATGATGATTAAAATTGTAGAAGATTTCAGTTGTCAACATGTACATGTGTACATGTACATATAGAATTGGATGAAGTACATATTATTATATTTTATTTACTTTGTACAGAATTTTTCTTTTATCAAAATTTGTTGTTTAATTGTCTTAATATATTAACGTAATTTCTTTTTCCTTCATAGAGATTTTTTGGTACTAGATCATATCATACATTCAATTTTTTTTCCAACTGTTCAGTGGTTGTAAATTCTTTTCATCCATGTAGGCTATAAACTACTTACAAAATAATCATGTTGCGACTTGTGTAACATAACATGGTTAATATGAGAACATGTTTGAAAAAGGAATTGAAAATGAGCAATGATATACAAAACATGCAAACAATCACTGCAGACGAAATGTCAAAGTTTGTCATGCAGTACCGTGTGTTCAACTGCGTTCAACTTTTGGGACTAAATTGAGACTGGTAATTATGAAGTGTTGGGTGTAATGTATGATTCACATGGTCAAAGGCAACTATATACAGAGTTGGGCCAACGCGATTCGAGTTAGGCACAATATGGCAAACATTGCCTAATGGGGCAAGCACACAACAAAAGAATATAGGCCAAGTAGTGACCAACTGAAACCAAGTTGGATGAACTCTGTGCATACTGGTAGATGGCTCTGTCAGTGTTAATGTCATAGCTCCCTCTAGTGACCAAAACCTTACACTGATTGTCAATAGGTTCGAGGATACCATACTGTCAGTGACAGCAGCTTCATTAGGTAATTTGGAAACATATTTTTTTCCATGAATATATTAAAAATAGTAGGACGAAAAGTTATGAATGAAATCAAATTATATAATTTAATTCCACAAATCAATTATCTCTATCAGTAATTAATAGATCAATATGAAAATATGTTGTTTGCTAGCTTAAATTTAAATTGTTACATTATATGATAAATCTTGTCCCATTCGTACTTCATTGATATTCCTAATGTACTGGATGTATTGATAGTTTAGTGAATACATGTACATGCGTCTTTCTATGTGTGAATATTTTTACAGTTAATTTAAAGTTATTTTAATGAGGGAATGGGGTTTGGGATTTGTGGAAAAAGGGAAAGGTTGGGAATTCACTAAAGGCTGGGTCCAGAGAGAGTGTGACTATTGAAATACAAGATGCAGTGCTATTCAGAGGGGCTACTCACTCACACAAGCACTGCAACACTAGCATTTGTTTAATAGGCATGAAGACAAATACTGTTATTTCACATTTAATCAGTTGTTATAAATTAATTCCTAAAATGCAGATTAGGGTATTATGTGTAATACTATTTGACATGTCCAGTTGGTTGAATACCGGGTATTCCCACAATTCTTTATTCAAGACATTTTTTGAAATTTTGTATACTTAGGCCAAGAATTTTAAGATTTTAAGTCGTGCAAAATTGAGGGTGACTGATGAACTACTGAGTACTGACATATGCAATTTTGTTTATCTTTCAGTGATTCAAAATTCTTTTTGGTTCAGGTCTCTAAAATGTATAAATTAGTGATGCAAACTGAAATTGTAAAGTAGGTTTGAAAATCAAGAATTGCCACTAATGACATTTAAGTGGCCAAAATCTGACCGAAACAATAATAATTTCTCGCACACTCGCCAACAAAATTCATACAAATTATTTCCTTCTTTCCTTCTTCGAATTTCAACATTTTCCAGGAACATATTTAGAACACACCTATTGAAACACACTATACTAGCTTTACATGTAACTAATATATTGTGGAAATTGTTCACAAATTCTCATCGACAAGGAAATAGCATGTAAAACTGACATTATTTTGTCTGCTCTTGTCATATGTGAAAACAAACAAATATTGGATCTTTTGTTGATGAACGTGATACACTAGAACAGCAATAATGAAATCATATTCAATTTATATTATTTTCTTGGAGAAAGATATTAAAAGTCAGCGGGACTAAAATAGAGCGCACAAATACATGCATGTCAATTATCAAAGCAAACTGAATTACAAAATGAATTATTGAATGCTCAAATAGGGTGCTTTTCAGACAACAAACAGTAAAGTTCATATTTTTCATGTTGATAATAGAAGCATCATGGGAGTAATATTGGAATTATCAAGAATTGATTTCTTACCTTCTCTTATTTTTCCCGTCGTGGGAGGCAAATCAGGAGCCTTTGAGAAGGAAAGAAAAATAGTACAGAGATTATAAATATTTGTTTTGACGACACCTACAATTCCCTACTTCTGATCATACGTCAACTCGAGATAATCTGAGGGTGACGTGTGGGAAATGACTTGCAATTCCTATCAACCTGACATTTTGGCATTAAACAGTTCAGTTTCATATTAATGGTCGACTGATCATACTTTATCATATGCAATAGGACAAGATATATGAAATGGTGTTTATGTATCAAAGGAGAAATTAGAGATATTAAATGTCTGGATATACAATGATGGAAAGACATCAGCATTAATTTTTGTTATAGAGCAACACGATTTCTCTCTTCCATCAAATAGAAGCTCAGTTGTTTTGGATACCTCACAGCTGATGCAGGGCCACATCCCCCCCCCCCCCCCCGAACTTTGTCAGGAAAATCATTTAACACTGTACCAAATAACTGGAAATAAGATGCAACTTTGCATTTCTTTCAGGGACAATTTTTTTATATGAATCTTTTAATAAGGAAACAGATGGTTTTGGTCACCTCACAACTGATGTGGGGGTGATTCCCCTGCCCCCCCCCCACCCCCCTCTCCACCAAGGAGGTAGAGACAAAAGAGTAATATTTTTTTGTTTCATGCTTTATTGATTCTTTTCATGGCATACAAAATATAACACAGTATCAACAGATAATGGATAACGTGATGAATTATGGCTCATATTGATACACACACTCGTGTCTAACAGTATCAAATGGTTATGTAAACTCTCATGTGTATAGAGAAACAAAATACCCTTGAAATTATATTATTGCAAAACAAATGCTTTTAGAATCATTGCCTAATCAATTATTCATATCATATGAAAAGATGGCAGTCCAGCTTTGTGTGTGATACAATGTACATGCGAGGAAACTATACAGTGATAGGTTTCATATATCGCAGGCTCAAGGTCAGGATTCCATGAATTTTATATTAAGAGGAATAAGAGCTCCCCAATCGTGAAAGCCAAACACATGTTAACTTCACAGAAGGTGGCAATATCATAACAGTCGGATAAAGTCCCAACAAATGGTGGCTTATGGTTGTTCACACATGATAAGGAATATGGCAGTGCTCTTTTTTTTCTTCTTTTTTCTTCTTCATGTAAATGAAAGGCAGATAGGATGGAAAAGAGTAGCTGCATACAACAAAGGACCTACATGTACCCAATGTCTGGGAGTTATTAAGGATATTTCTCCCGAAACCAAAACCAAAACCAATAAAACACCTTTCATGATATTAAGTTCCCAATTTCAAATGCAGTAAAATATGTAATATGTATTCAGAACAATAAGATAACAATAAAATGAGATGTAAATGCCCCTCAAATGACTGTTAACCAGAAATTTTAAATGCATGAGCTTTGAAAGATTCATGCCTTCAAAAGATTTGAATTCTTGCAATTCGCAGAAGTTTCTTGCGGCGGTTTCTAAAATTATTGTAAGGTTTGTATCACAAAATTTTCTGGTCAATAGATTGTACAGCAGTCATCAAATGGGAAAATATTTAACACACTGCACTGGTGATGAATAATGAATATGAATACCCACATAATATATTACTGTAAAAATGGTTCCCTGTATTGTAAAGAGTTGCGATCGATTCTAATCAATCACAACTGTTTACTTTAATAAGGGACAGCTAGTAGTTGAGATTAATTTCAAGTTGCAATTAATATGAATCAATCTTTATAATAGAGGGCCCTAGATTTCATTTGGGTATGAAATTAATATGGAGACCCAAGTCACATTTTCATGTAACACATGGACTTTGTTTGGGTATGACTGGTTGTATGACACATGCTCCTCCAACAAGTGCCCTGCAATAATTTCTATACTAACCAAAATCCTAACTTCAACCCTGAACCCAACACTATACTTAACCTAACCCTAATCTAAAACCCAATAGCAACCCTAACACTACCGCTGTAGTTTTGACACAACAAAAGCTGGAGCAACTGTAGCAAAAGCAAATGCCAGATAACCATTACACTACGGAATCCCATATATTATAACCTGAAACTTTCATGAATTTTGCTAGAGATCAAGATTTGCCAAAGTTTTAGAGAACAAAATCAATGGAAAAAAAAAAGGATTTTCCATTTTGCGAAAGTTACTCGCCACTAAACTGGCTTTCTGGTTACAGTATGATATTTGTTTGTGGTCAGTTACTCACCCGCATGGTCTCTGGCTCCTTGGGCTGCGGCCTGTTTGTGAAGTCTGGCGCCCCCATCTTCTGCTCTGGCTCAGACATGAGTCCTTTGTCTTCGTCTTCTCCTTCCTCATCGTCCTCGTTCCTTACGTAGCACTGTGGGTCTCGTCGCTTCATGTACTCCTGGCGCTGCTGGACATGGCTGCGGCGCATCTCCTCATTCCTACGGTAATACAGGGGGAATCAAGCAACAAAAAAATACCCATTAATAATTGCACTTCAGAATTTCCTGTAAATTGTCTTTAGCACGAGTAACAACAAAAAATGAAATTTCATTGTTCACAGAACCTCAACAATTAACACTTCTGTATTAAACAGAATATGTATAGTAACAGAAAAAACTTGAGGATATCTAACCTAATAAGAATACAGATACATGTACATGTATATGTACATGTACAATTCCAAAGCTCAGTATCAGTGCCTGGTATTTGGTTTACATTTCAGTAGATTAAATATATTAGATTCAGTATATCTTACATGATCCCCTAGAATGGACAGTTTTTAATGAAGTATAATAGGAAATGATGCATATTACATGCAGCATTAACTCCTCAATCCTTCCTCTCTCTCACATGGTGCACCCGCAAGCCTACTGTATAGCATTAATGTAGTTTTCTCTTTGAAAGTAAAACAGGAAAGCCACTAATTAATGGCATTCCTACAGAACTGTTGTAATTGGTTTCCACTATATCAACAATAAATATTATACAGTCAAACCTGTCTACAGCGACCACCTAAGGGAAACACAAAAAGTGGTCTTTGTAGACCGGTGGTCTTCGTAGACAGGTCCTTTACATGATTCAACGTGAAACCATTTTTAAGGAAACGACAAATGTGTCCTTTGTAGACAGGTGGTCACTAAAGCAGGTTTGACTGTAGTTATAATTTCAAGACTCCAAATCTTACCGTCTTTTCCTGTCTTCCAGGACTCTTGATTTCTTCTGGTCCTCCTCATGTCTCCTAGCAGCATCAGGTTGCCTGATCCACACTGGTATCTCCTCAGGAGTGTAGAATGACGGCGTTTTCATCAGCTTTGATTTGCTGCTGTTGAGGGCGCTGTGCAGCTCTTTCATGGCAGCGTCAACGTCTACTTGCTCCGTGGGAGTAGCATCAGGCTGCTGGCTATACTGCTGAGGTGACACGGGAGAAGTATTCTGGTAGTAGTCCTCAAGAGGTCTCTTCCTGTACATTGGTGAGGAGTAATCTTGCTCGAAGGAATGACTGGGTGTGATGGTAGTGTTGGGTCTTTGTTGTTGGTAGACAGGCTCGCTTCCATCCTCTTCTGCATCGGAGAACTGGTCTGCCTCTGGGTGTAACTGTTGGGGTTGGGCAGCACTCAAGTTGAGGGTACTCTCACCAATACCAGCATGCCCCGCCAAACGGAAACCAACGGCGTCATATTCCAAGGGGCTGAGTTTTGGAAGGGGTGGTTGGCCTTCGTGAGGAGTGGAAGATGTCGTGCTGGAGGTGTCTGATGTTACAGACTGGGATTCCTGAGGCAGCTCTTGTGGCTCTTCCTGAGGCTTCTTGTAGGAGTTCCTCAGGTTTGCCAGCTCCCTCTCAGCAAGTTGGGACAGGAGACTGCTATTCATCCCTGGTCCTCTCGGCCCAATCCCACCCAGGAGGTTTCCTCCTTGGGACCCTAGCTCTTCTTTGTTATCGGTCTTCTGATTCACTTCTGCTTCATTCTCCTCATCTTCACTGGAGCTACGATTTGCAAGTTCATAGCTGCTTCTTCTTCCTCTGCTACTACTACTAAATTCATCTACATCACCTGAGGGGCTCTTTCCTTGTCTGTTCTTAATCTTGATTGGACTTGGTTTAGCATCTTTCTCCTCTAGGTAGGCTCCACACTCTGCGATATCGTCAAACACAACTTCTCCAGATGTAGTATCTGATTTCTCTTCAATTTCATAGGAGTACCTCTTACTAGGGTCATGTTGTCTGGAGTTCGGTCGAGACCTCCTTACCACTGCATCAAGGTCGAGATGGTTAGCGTTTGAGTTATTCCTGGGTTGTTCTCTTTGGGCAGGTCTGGCAGATCTCATCTTTTCAGGAGAAGAACTGGGACTTCTGGACATTTCCCTGCTTGGAAGAGATTCTTGACTGTACTGATGTGGAGGTCCAGCTGAGCTTAATGATGAGACAGAGGCATATTCTGCATTATGTCTGTTGGACAACGAGCCATCTCTTGGACTCTCCATTCCTCCGCCCGATCTCTTTGGATTACTATTATGAGTTCTGTTCATTTCTGGCTGTATCGAAGTGGAAGCTAGATTCTTTTCAATTTCATACATTTCTCTTAATTCTTCCCTTAGTCGTGTTTTAAGTGCTGATACTGGTTGGGCTCCTCCAGGGAGAGGCATAGTCCTCTGCCTCTCACCACCGGCCAACCTTCTGGAACCCTCTGTCTTTATTCTGCTCTCCTGCATGCTTCCTCCTTCCCTGGGTGCTTTTGCCATTGGTCTAGAGCTTCTCTGAGATGTGAATTCACCTTTGCCTGTACTATCTCTTTCATTTTCAATTTCTTGCCTGCCCGGTGATGGGGTCTTATGATGAGGCACTGGAGCAATGTCCCTTGGACTTTGTTGATGGATAACCTTACTGCTAGACATTGCTGCAGGGTTCCTCTGAACACTTTGTGCAGCCCCTGGAGCAGGTCTACGTGGGACTTTATTGCGAGATTCCTTGGTGTCTCTGACAGGACTACTAGCTGGCTGTGGACTTCTTCTAGGCTGTACCTGTCCCTGTATCATTTTCTCAAGGCCAGTTTCGTGACTAATCGGTTCTGCCCTCAAAGCATCCCTAGACTCACCTAGATCATCTAACCTAAATGGATGAGGTTTTGCCTCGTCCCTTTGGTTCCTCAGTCTGTCCTGTAAAATATCCAGTGACAATATCTCAGATTTCTTATCACCTGAACTTGTGTTCCTATATTCAAAGTCTTCCTGCTGGATAAGCAGTTGGTCTTCTTGATCGGCCTCTGCGGAATCACTGGCTGCATATCTTGAGTTTTCTTCAGGAGCAAGAGTATCCCTGTCAACAATAACATAATCACCCGTCATTGGGGAATGTTCACCGATTCTCAAATTTTCAGAATCACTGTACTGATCAACATGTTCCTTATTTTCTTCCTCTTCTTCAAACTTCCCATCTTCTTTTGATTCCTCATTGGACTTATCACCTGAAGCAGGAATATGATCTGGCAAGTCGGACTCGGTGTACTCTTGAAAAGCTGCACCCTTTTCCCTAAATTCTTGATCAGCTTCATAGTCCTGTTCACTCCCATTGTAAGCAGGATTATCTTCCACATATTGGCGTTTTTCCGAATATGACTGTCTTTCCATGTAGCCCCCATCCATATAACCATACCGGATGTCCACCTCCTCAAACCTATCCTCTCCTTCTGCATGATCTTCTTCCGCTTCGTACCCCTGCATGCCACCTTCACCATCCATCATGCCATTATCGTCCACCACACCGCTGTCTTCATACTGGTCATCGCGGTCATACACCACACCCCTGTTGTTCTCCTGGGTCACATCATCAAGGTAATCTTTGTCCTTATCGCTTTCAGTCAGGTCATCCCTGATCTGTCCCTGTCCGCTGTCCTCGGTCCCTTCCCTTGTGCCATCGTCTCCTTCAGAGTACTGATATGTTGACCCAAACCCAATCCCCTGCATACCGGTCTCATCTTGATCGATAAAGAAGGTATCCCCATACTCATCCTGCCCATCCTCCTC
The DNA here is from genome assembly GCA_035222895.1 of Strongylocentrotus droebachiensis. Lineage (NCBI taxonomy): Eukaryota > Metazoa > Echinodermata > Echinoidea > Camarodonta > Strongylocentrotidae > Strongylocentrotus > Strongylocentrotus droebachiensis. The sequence goes on along the minus strand of JAVYIG010001685.1, from coordinate 126,321 downwards.
AGGTGACAGCGGTTGCTTCGTCTCCATTCTAGCTTCATCCACATTCTCATGGTGACCATTCCATTCATCCTCTGTCCTCTCCTCCTGGACCTCCTCTTCGGCTGTATCCGACTCTGGAAGCTCTCCGTTGGTGCCGTCATGCTGCTCTTCCATCTCTCCCCCGGATGACAGGTGGCCGTTGCGGTGGATGTATGGAGTTGGATCCAGGGGATCTGATGAGGATAGGCTCTTTGGGTTCAGCATGTCACTCTCTGCATCCTCCATAGCGTCGTCAAATTGAGACTGCTCCCTCCGTGCCATCATGGAGACAGCACACCTGTACACAACAAAGAAATAAGAAAATCATTAGAAAAAGTTGAAAATTTGACGAGATATCTGATACACACATCGAGGGGTCAGTGACAAAAAGACGTAACTCCATTTTGGCCATTTTGAGAAAAAGTGGTTTATGTGTCACTGAGCACATACGGAGTTAAGTCTATGTTTCACTAGCCATTGACTTCAATAAGGTGTTGGGTGGAGTTAAGTATTTGTGTTTCCTGGAAAGCCCACATTTTTCTGAACATTTTGATATCAAATACTCATTTTGGCAAAATATGGAGTTACGTCTTTGTGCCACTGAACCCTCGACATATACATGTATCATTTTACGTAAACTAATGGCACTCTTTAATATTCTTGAAGCCGAGACATAAAATCAAACCCAAGTGACATCTTTATCAAATGAGGAAATTTGCTGATAATTACAACCATGTTTGCTTGAGATCAAAACAGAAAGAAGACAGAGAAACAACTTCTCTTTCAATACACTAAGCAATTGTTCTTCTTAGAATTTCTAATTTGTTTGTATCACATTGAGATTCAAGCACCATTCAAATTCTTTCAATTTCCTTTTAAAATGTTAAACAGTACTTTTAAATCCCAGAAGTATGACATTTTCATGAAATACACATCATACATACATAACAGCATGAATATAATAACTTGGATTGTTTCCAGAAATGCACTAAAAGTAATTATACATAGATCTATAAAAATGCATCACAAATGCCCCGGTAGGGAAGAAAAAATTGACAACTTTAACCACTCGCTAGATATAAAGGTTGAAGTCTGCACCTTCCTTGCTAATTAATGATTTACTCTGCTGAGTAATTTCATATCCACACAGCCCTGAGTGACATTTGAGATGACACTGAACAATATTGTTGATATATCATATCCCTAATTCACACCCTGTTCAGATGAGAAAATCTATATGTTTGCGCAATAAATCCATACCGGTAACTAGATGATTTTTCATTAATTAGTTTTATACTTTTCCCCCATATCAGGATTTTAGTGCACAGTCTTAAAGATATTAAATATGGAAACTCCAAAGTTGCCAAATTAAGCAGGGGGCCAATGCATGCGTTCATATAAACACTTAAAATCAGAATCCCATCGTACTAGTAATGTACAGCTAGGCTGAGCTTAGGCTGAGCTTAGTATGAGCAGCACATACTGTACATGACCCAACTCCACTAGAAGAACCTACGAACAGTAGGCAGTACACAACTGTGCACTCCTATAAACAAAACAAGCTCCTTTAAGTGTTTCTTTCTAGTTTTCTAAAGACAATGTTTTCGCTCATGTAAATGGGTCCTGATGGTAATGATCCTTAATCAAAGGTCAAATATGCCCATTCCTACATGTCAAAAAATATTTCGGTGTGAATTACTAAACATGCTGCATACATTTTGCCACTTGCCCTGTGAGGAATGGAAGAAAGCCATAGAGAGGAATCAATTTCTAGGCAACAGTAGGCCTGTTTTCATCAGCTTGAGTTTGCCGAATAAACCGCTGTTTTAACTTTCCCGATTGCAAATTAACCAGTTAATTTGCGTCTTCATCAGCCCGCAGTTGCAATTAGCTGGATATTTGGTCGGGATAATCATCCCAAGATATCTTGGGCTAGTTTGCAAAATATCCTGCTATTCTGCAAAATATCTCGCTATTTGTCCAATGCGTACGCTGAGCAAAATATCTCAAGCTCGAGTTTCGAGGTTGTGTCTCGAGCTGATGAAGATGCAATTTCGAGCTTCGGGATAATATCCAGAGTCTGAAAATAGCGGGTTATTTGGCAATCTCGAGCTGATGAGGACAGGTCTAGTGAACTTGACAAGAAGCCCATCAACATGCAAGGAGACGGTGAATGACGTACTACAGCAGCTGATGAGCCCAAGGTAGCTCTCACCATTCTCAAACATCAATAGATACCTTATAAATCTATTCATGAATTGGCACCTATTTATCTGCAAGAACTAATCCAGGAATACAAACCTTCACGCAATCTACGGTCATCTTCACAATTAAACCTTGTGTCAACTTTTTCTTATGGTCATCGCTCTTTTTGCAAAGCTTCTGCTGAACTTTGAAACAAACTACCTTTACATGTCAAAAACTGTATGACTGTCAACCAATTCAACACTTGTCTTTTAAGATACATTTATTAATAAATTCCTTTTGATGATTAACTTTCTCGGTTCACATTGATGTATATTTCAAATGTATTGTAATTTGTAGATTTATTTGTAATTTTTTGTTTAACATATAATTGTTTGTCATTAGTCATGTGGGGTTGGCGCATTACAAATACTCTACATTATTATTATTATTATTATTATTATTATTATTGTATTTTGTTTGTATAGCGCTTAGAGACTTCGGTGGAAAGCACCGTTTTACTTATTATTATTTATTACTATTCATCTGCATCAGGATTTACCTGACCAGTTTACCAACCAGGGGATAACAAGTAAAGAATTGCAGGTTCCAATCCAAGGAACCTTTCTCCGAATTGCTCTCACAAATATAGAAACTTTAGGAGACAGAATTTTGTCAATGGTTAGACTCCAATTGAGTTTCTCCCCCCAAAAAATATGAACGGAGACACAAAATATGAGTTCTGTAAAGGCCTTGAATACGGACATTGTGATTAGTCTCAGGTGAAGCAAAGATCTCTAACCCAGAGAAGTTCTTCATAAATGTGCATTCTAGATCATATTGACCAAGGTGTCTTCTTCAGAAAACGAAGACGTGCCACATCTCCTTTGACAATGAAGAAAGACACACCATTCTATTTCAAAACCATACTAGGGCTTGAAATCAGGTCACTCCTGGAAACACTAGACCTCACAAAATCGGACTGATGGATCAAAACAAAAATCCAATAGTAGACGTGGGCCAATATATGACATTTAATTTCTCAGCACAGATTCTTCAACAGACAAAGCACATTGACACAAACCTACAGTACCTGTACAATGTTGTGTGCATAAAAAGAGCACAGCATCCATGTACAAGTATTTTATTTTCCTAGAAATTATAAAAGTTTTTATTCAGAAGGCGATTGTTATTGCTACGCTACAAATATGTGATATAAATGCATACATCCTAAAACATTTAATTGTATTTTTCATGATATTATTGCCATCTATTCATAATGAATTGTATTTATCATAATGTCTTTTTTGAGCCAAAACAGCCTGAACTCATATACTACATTAAACACAGATTGAATTCCTTTCTGGCTCTGAACAATAAACGGAATTACATTTGTCACTAATTTACTCTTGACTAATTTAAAGACAATTTTTTCTTTCACACCAGAATCTATCAAAAACAAACCCTAAGCCAAACCTGATCACAATTTCTATAACAAGAAAGTGGCAAATATTGGAAAGATAAAACTCTCAACCACTGAATAAGTAGGATCCAATCAGGGAGAATCAATGAATATTGGGCAAAGGAATTTCTGATAATCATTTCCAAATTGAAAAACAAAAATATGTGGTGAAATATACTAGAACTGCGATGGTTTGACAGGAAGATAAATATGCATTGTTCGATTCCAATCAATCATACGCAAAAGACAAATAGAAATATCACCTCTAATATTTCTAACCCTCCCGGTTTCTCAAAGCCAGCTTGAGGGGTGGAGGAGTTCTCACCTTCAGCCTATATATTCAGAGGGTCTTCACACTTTCATCAAGGTGTGAAATTACTTGTCAATGATGCATTGACACTCACCTAGCTGTCTTCTGCATCTTCCAAATGCTGGTTCACTTCATCTCTCTCTCTCTCTCTCTCTTTCTCTTTCTTTATATCTCTTTCTTTGTCTCTCTCTCTTTTTCTCTCTCTATCTTTCTCTTTCTCTCTCCATCCCCGTCTCTCCATCAATCTCTCTTTCTTTATATCTCACTTTCTTTGTCTCTATCTCTCTCTCTTTTATACCTCTTTCTTTATCTCTCTCTCTGTCTCTCTATTTTATATTTGTATACCTCTCTCTCTCTCTCTTTCTTCATCTCTCTTCACATGTCTCGCTCCCTCCCTCCCTCTCTATCATTCTTATCACTTGATTTCTTTTTACCAACTCCTTCATATCTGTATCTCCATTCCACTCTATCTATTCATCCATATCTCTCTCTCTCTTTATCTCCTTATAACTTCATGTTTGTATCTGTTTCGCTCTTGAAATTATAATTCTTATTTAAATCATTAGATCCAATATAAAAGCATTTTCAGCTTTTTCATTTGAGATCCTTTTTTGCTTACATGTACATACTCATTAAAAAAGTAAACACACAGCCATCAAGATAAATCATTGTGGATCTGCGTTATGAAGCTTTATTACCCCAGCCTGTAATGATTCAATTGTTCTTCACTTATATTTTTACAAAGGTGTTTTTCAAAAACTCACATGCCAACCATAAATATCCTCGGGCAGAAGGTGCTTCCGCTCTTAGAATCTAGACAGGCTTTCCAGTTCCCCTCATCAGCCTCAATCCCCTTGACTATGAAAAATGATAAGACTTTAAAAAATTGGGCAGACTCGTGCTGTTTACACTGTCAAACATCACCTCGACGTTCTGTTTACCCGACTTCTCGCTTCGGCTTTAAGGAGCCGCCATCTTCCCCTCCCTCATCTACAAATCACCAGCAATCAGAGTTCAGCCCTCGTCCCCATTTTAAATGCTAATTGTCTTGATTCCAGTGCAGGCGCATGAAATGGGCGTGCAATTAGAACGTCATTAAATGCACAGCATGCCCCACAAATACAAGCCAGGAACATGAGCTGAATATCTTAACATCTGGTCACCGAAGATGGACTTAGTTATGGAGAATCAGGGAGAATCTACGAATTAGACAAGAATTCAATATGGAATCTATGAAGAGAAAAGAGGAGATCTAGGGAGTCAAGGCATCCCAGATCATAATTTCCTAATCTTCCTATTGCAATATTCCCTCTCTCCTCTGCTTTACACACTATGATCCCATTCTCTTGGAAAACCTTTCCGATGAAAATATAACTATCAATGAAAAGCTGAATCAACGTACAATATAAATATGAAGGAATACAAACTATTTTCCCCTTTAGTATTGCACAAAAACAATTAAAACCCATTTTCCACACCCCTCTAAATTACGGGTCAACAGGGGTCAATTTGCTGCAGTTACGGTGACGACATAACATAACCCGATCAGCTCGAGTACATAGCTGAGGCGATGAACCTTGCTTAATTAATGCAAAGTCATTGCGAATATGCGTACTCCAAATAAGATAATGTCATCAAGTGATAGCTAGTGTATAGGTCGACAACTTACGATTTTCAAAGCTTTAGATTTCAACTTTTCAGAGAGCTGTTTCTCCTCTGACAGACACTAAAATGGCTTATAAGCTTGTCGATGATATATCAACTACATGTTCATTATTTCAGTTACCTTTATTGTGCCTATTTCAGATGATCTGATACATACTTTAGGGATCACTTTTTAAAATAGTCAACATCCTCGCATATTAAAATTTACGGCAGGAACTGGAGCCTCTATTTGCATGCAGGTAAATAGTGCCTTCTTGCTGTTTGTGCTGTCATTTTCAAACATGAATCAGGGTTTTTTCGCTGTAAGTTGACCAATTACTTGCAAGATTTCACATACAATTTGTATGCCAACTGCCAAGCATTGGTTTTACATCCAATTTCCTGTTAATATGCCACTATGTGTGGGCTGTTCTATCATATTGTCTGATTCACTCATTACAAATCGACATAAATCTAAAGGTTATATGACACATGATCCAACAAAATTTCTCCTCATTAAAGTAGTGCCTTATACTCCTCTAGAATTCAAATGAAAGTCCCTTTATGGTGATTTGACACCGTTTGCTGGTGTCATTTTCAAACATAAATCAGGGTGTTTTTTTCAATGAATGTTGACAAATTACTTACAAGACTTCATATACAATTTTTATGCCAAGTATTGGTTTTATATCCAATTACCTGTTTATATGCCACTATTTGTCGGCTGTTCTATCATATTGTCTGAGTCACTCATCAAAAATCTGCATAAATCTAAAGGTTATATGACACATGATCCAAAACAATTTCTCGTTTTCTTCACATTAAATAGTTCCTTATCCAATGAAAGTACATTTATGGTGATTTGACACCGTTTGCTGCTGTCATTTTCAAACATAAATCAGGGGGTTTTTTTTCACTGTAAGTTGACCAATTACTTGCAAGATTTCACATATAATTTGTATGCCAAGCATTGGTTTTTATATCCAATTACCTGTTAATATGCCACTATGTGTGGGATGTTCTATCATATTGTCTGTCTCACTCATCAAAAATCTACATAAATCTAAAGGTTATATGACACATGATCCAACAACATTTCCGCATTGAATAGTGCCTTATACTCCTCTATAATTCAATGAAAGTACCTTTTGGGTGATTTGACACTGTTTGCTGCTTTTATTTTCAAACATAAAATCGGGGTGTTTTTTTTTGCAATGAATGTTGACCAATTACTTACAGACCTCATATACAATTTTTATGCGAATTATTGGTTATATATCCAATTACCTGTTAATATGCCACTATGTGTGGGCTGTTCTATCAAATTGTCTGATACACTCATAACAAATATATATAAATCTAAAGGTTATACGACACATGATCCAACAAAATTTCTCCTCATTAAGTTTAGTGCCTTATACTCCTCTAGAAATCCAATGAAAGAACATAAAATGGTGATTTGACCCTGTTTGCTGCTGTCATTTTCAAACATAAATCAGGGGTTTTTTTTCACTGTAAGTTGACCAATTACTTGCTAAATTGACGTACAAATTTCCATGCCTAGCATTGGGTTTTATATCCAGTTACCTTTTTATATGCCAATATCATATTGTCTGATTCACTCATCAAATATCTGCATAAATCAAAAAGCCGGTACAAATGTCACATCATCTGATAATCATCACCATCATCATCATCATCAATTATCAACGTCAGCATTTCCCCTCTTACTGACTTTGCGCCATGATGACACCCCTTCTCTCCATTTCTTGTCTTGAGCATGCTCTTAATTTAGACCAACCTTACTGCTTTCTTTCTTCACCTTATCTTTCTATGAAATCTTTGGTCTTCCTTTTACCCTCTCATGCCGTCCACTTTCAGATATCCTGCTTTTTTCACTGGTTCATCCTCTTCTCTTCTTAACACACGACCTATCTATCTCAACTAAAAAAGTAATATGCCAGATATCAATGTCTGATGACTTTTCATGCATATATGCCATTCATAAATTCAATGAAAAACCTCAACATGCTTTACCTGCTGCCCAAGTGACACTGATAGTTTACATTTACATGATGATGAGTCATTAATGAATTGCCAGCAGTCAGCGTTTCATCACAATTAAAAGTTAGATGTGTTCCTAAGCAATGAAAGGGTATAATAGTGCTTATGTACACTGTCATTTTCAAGGTTTTGCTTCCAATTCTGCGTTTGCCGAGAAAATCAAAGTGACTCCTAAATCAATACATGGCGAATACAGGCTGTGACCATATATCTAAATTAAGGATTGCATCTTTTCTGTGTATGTCTGGTGCTGATTCCAGTAGTTCATGCCGTGTGGAAATGTAGAATAGCCTCTTACAGAATGAATTATTCAAGAGGGCTTACGCAAAGCCTCATTATGATCAAAAACAAAATAGCACAGTGGTGTAGGACTTGCATTGATCTACATGCAACTACAAACCAACTTGGCAAGAAATGGAAATTTATGCGCATAAAATCTTCCTGATTAAGCTACTGATTTGCTGTTAGTATAAAGTACCAGGACTGCAGGGCAGAAAACAATCAAGGTAAACAATTCTCCTCAATATGTATAGATCATCAAAGTACATATTGAATACCTTTATCTTGTCTTTGATTTTAGGTCATTAAATTTATTCAAATTAATTTCCCACTGATGAATATCTGAACATACCTGTGGTTAGAGTGGTTAGCAAACTTAGCAAATATTCCCTACAATCATGATGATGCATGCTTTATTTCATTTTTTATCTTAACTTCACTTTTCCAACACCAGATTTTAAGGCCTGCTTGAATACCCTTCTTATATGATTGAATATAAATCAAAGTTCGTATTTAGTGGCGTTTTCCCCCTCCCTTTTTTGGTCTTGTTACATACAAATGTTAATGTACCATCGAGTATATATGAACAAAATATATCAACATACCTTCCTCTGAAAAGTCAGATAATTCAATGATATTCATCTTACCTAGGTGATGGTCAACAAACTTGAACATGACTTTATTGAGAAAAGAGATTTTTCATCTTAATTCAACAATTTAAGTAAATATCATCTGTTGAGATCCTAAGGGGTGTTAATATACTATTGTTCACCGAGTTTCTGCCCTTCTAGTTCCCAACAGATAATAATAATCATATTAAAAAAACATGCCACACTGAATGGGTTTTAATAAGCAAAGAAAACACTGCAAAAGAACATGGCGGAGTAAAATTACACACAGCGAATGTTAACTAATTATTCACTCCGCCGGTACAATACTGAGTCACTGCTCAGTGTATGACTAGCTGCACATTGATTAGACTTTCAAATCTAATTCAGAGGGTGCAAGGGGATTCCATTAATATCTAATGTAAAGCAAATTACGTCTGCACTGCCAGGTAGCATTGCATGCTAGAATACACACACAATTTGCTCATGCACAATGTACTCATGTTGTCAGCATGAAAGGCGGATGAATTGATGAAGGGATAGTTGACTTTTTGTTTAAGATCGCAAATGTCTTCAAAGTGCATGTTTATTGCTCTTATTCTTATTTATGACATTTCTACTGCACTTTTAGAATCTAAAATTGCTATGAAGGTAATTTTACACCCAAAATGAGTGAATTTAGATTGAAAGCGATCATAATACCAATTCAGCTCCACTTTAAAAAAATATGGTGACCGTAAATTAATTTTTTTTAAATTATTAATAATAACAATACAAGGGCCAGCTGGTTGTGTGTATTATGACAAACACGAAAAAAGCCTACAAAAAGCCAATATTGGCATTGGCTGGAATAAAATGTATAAGGCGCTCTCTTTTTTTAACGACTGGTTCAAAATTACCAAATATTTGTAGGGCACCACAAATATTAGAAATGGTTATATTTATGGATATTTTAGCCGTCTTTGAACCGATTTTGATCAAACAAAGATGATTTTGTCATTATCTTTTACATTATCTCACAAACAAACAAAATTGTGTAGCGCCCTCTGCAACAAAACTCAACTATCCCTTTAACTTCTACTCTGCGAAAATAAAATACACAGGAGCGGTGCGCAAGATAGCTCTGGAGAGCAAATAAGTCTGGTAAAGTGAAAAAGAGTTCTGGTAATGTAACAACAAAATACCAATATCAATGTGAGAAAATCACACTAATATAACACCAAATCCTAAAAGAGCTTCCACAAATAGAAAAGTATTTTTAACACTGGTAAGTACAGTCCTACAACCATGCATGCCACAAAGGTATTATTCAAAAACTATAAAGAAATTCATAAATAAATAGTTCCACAAACACTGATGAAAATGCAACTAGATAATTAACATGCACTTCAATATTTACTTCCACTTATTTTGGAAAATATATAGCTGACAGAATGCACATTTGAATGATTTATAATATTCTTAATATTTTTCTTTTGCAAGACAATTTATTTGTTCATGAAATGTGATGATAAACAAATAATTCTTTCTTCTTCCAATAGGCCTACATGCTTCTCTATTTAATGTGTGTGTATGACTGCATGCAAACTTGTCTAGATATGGAACAGGTTCATCTTCTCTTAAGCACACCTACACACACACCTGCAGATCTATAATTGATCTGGAATTATTCATGAACCAAACATAATTTCTGAATGCATGACGTGCATGATAGGATAAATACAGTGAAGTTACACCCACTGAATAACAGATACTTAAATGTAGAGGTACATGAATCTGCTATAATTCCATAATTTTTTTCACACATTACAGTAGATCTCACGTACTGTAGAAATACTGTTTTTGATAACAATCAATTCATTCACACATACACCTAGACATTAGATGTATGTATGTATTGTTTCAATATCATAGACACATGTATTCCTACATGTCCATAGTGCATCTGCGACAGTGAAAACAACGCAGCGTTGTTAGGCCTACACAGATGCACACATAAATTATGCCGTTTCATCAAATATCAATAACTCAGAGTGCAGCAACCGTCTAACGTACTCACCTAGTAGTAGGCTTTTGATAATCATGTCTGTATGTACACTGGAACATGATGACAAGTATATCCAAAGCACATTAATGTATTCCTAAAAAGTTCCTTATTGAATTCACAGAGTTTGATTCAAGAATCCCTCATATCATGCATGCAATTCCATGGTGAAGAACATGAATTCCATCAGCATGTGGTACTACGTGTGCATATGGTTACTACGTGGAGTAAGGTGGCGTTAACGAAGATTGGAGTTATTCAAGGCGCCTTTCCTGCCGGAGTATATCCACAAGCCAAGGGCAATGCAGCAAGACATGCTTTATTTGCGTAGAGTAATGGAGACTCCCAAATAGACACACACGCACACACTCCCTCCTTCCCTCTCTCTCTCGATCTCTGGTGCCGGTAGATAATAAGAAAGAGACACATTCACACAATACAGCTAGCCCCCTTTCTCTGGTAGGTGCACACACGGACACTTGCTGAAGGAAGGGGTGAATACAGTAAGCTAAATAATGCTCTTCTCCGTCTCTCTCTCTCCTTCTCTCTGCGAGCTATTCCGACCCGCGGTATTCATGCCGAGGCTGAGGCGTAGTGACGTCAGCGTGGTGCAGAGCACTGCCAGGCCGAGCGTGGTGATTTAATATCTACCTTAGACAGGGACGGAGGGGTGACACACAGCTATGTCATTCAATGGCAGAGGAAGAATGACTCACGCGGATGAATGTCACAGATGAATCAAGAATATTCCTAAAATACATTAAATGAGCAATAAATGCACTCTTGAGAGCAGCTCTCACAGGACTTCTTTGACTGTTTTCCATCTGGTTACGTCGTTCCCAAACATGGGGGACGAGACTGCTCTGCTTTCGCCCGACCTGTTGGAATCCGCTTCCAAATTACCTCCACAAATATGAGGTTAATGAAAGACAACAAGTAAAGGCCAGTTGGCGGGCTACATATAGGGTTACCCAGAATCTGCATGCCTTGTAGGAAAAGACAACAAATCTGTGTCACTCCTGGTTTCCTTCGCTGGCTTTGATGTCCATTAAGATACAGTGGAACCAAAAGGCCATCTACAGCGGTGGCGAGTGTCACAAAAAGGGCAGCGTTATCCTTTTAATCTTATGGATGTGGGCACCTTCTAAAAAGCTATTTACTTGAAATCCGCTGTAAAGATTTTACAAGATTACCAAAGTAGAGGACTGCTTTTTAATAAGGTGATTCAGTCATTGGGGCCCGCAGGTGATGAAGTGATATCAATTAACCCACTGAGTACCAAGCTCGGCTGGAGTCATGGAAAATGTATGTTATATTCTTAATTAGCGCATATGATGTAATGTCTCTATGCGCTTCCAATGGACTTAAAGGGAAAGTCCACCCCAGGATTTTTTTTAGCTGACGATATAGACCTAATAATACCATGAAGAATGATACAAGTCTCATTAAAATCCATGATCACATAACGAAGATATATCGACTTTTTTATCGAAAATCAGCCGCCCCCCAAATGCAAATGCGTTTATACATGGGCAAAAAACGATCGCCAAAAAATAACCGATAGTATCGAAATTGTGACGTATGTTGCGAGCTGCCTTCTTATTTCGCAGACATTCACTTTCGCTCGCGGTACACTGTTATCGCACTGACACGACGAATCATGAATGAAAGTGAAAGCGAAAGTGAATGTCTCCAAAATAAGAAGGCAGCTCGCAACATACGTCACAATCGTTTCATGCCCATGTAACGCATTTGCATTTGGGGGGCGGCTGATTTTCGATAAAAAAGTCGATATATCTTCGTTATGTGATCATGGATTTTAATGAGACTTGTATCATTCTTCATGGTATTATTAGGTCTATATCGTCAGCTAAAGAAAATCCTGGGGTGGACTATCCCTTTAAAGGCCGTCTGTACTAGTTTGGCCAGAAGGAATTAGACCACCCAGCGAGGTCACTGACAGGTGGCTATCTCGTCAACTCAGCTCTCAATTAACATAAGAAAAAGGGGGATCATGGGGAACCAACAGGCACTGATTGGGAAAGTTTTCTATATAGAGAGAGCAGTAGCTACAAGTAGTACTGTGGGCCTTTACAATATTATTACCCTAGCTTTAGCTCTAGCAACTTTAGCACTCAGTGCATTCAAGGATTGAATTCTACCAGGTACACATTTACCTCACCTGGGTCGAGTATAGCAAATGTAGATTAATGTCTTGACAAAGGACGTTAGTGCTGTGGTGGGATGCAAACCCAGTACCTTGTGGTTCACAGTCCGGAGACTTATCCACTAGACCACAACACCTCTACAAATAATTCACTTCATGGGTATCTTCTAGCAATTTTTGCCTTGGTCATGACTGTAGCTGCATTTTTAATTTTGGAAATAATAATATAGGAGAGAATAACATCCCTGAAAGAGTTAAATATAATAAAAATAAAAATCATTTCCAATGTAAAAATAATAGAAATCCTATTCGCTACGAATAACCTAAACATCAAAGATATCATCAGTGCCATTGGAGTAATATCAAAGTTGAAAGAAAAGCCTAATGGTCATGGCTTTGCAAAGGCCCTTCCAAGTAATAGACCTTACATGTATTTTTAATACGGCCCATTTTCAGTGCAGATGTCCCATCAGATCAATGGCACCAAAAGATATTTTCCAACCTTGATCTTTGTATGGTGATAATATTCATGCCCTTTCTCTGTTATTTACTTTTTTTTTGTACATATTAGATTAATACACAGTATGGGAAAGGAAGAATTTATATTCCAATATTACAGTTTCTATTCATTTAACTTGCCAAGTATATAATAAGCATTGACAGGCATCGCATCCCCAAAGTATACATGTAAATCTGTAAAGCAGTTTTCTTGCATAATTAATGATTGAACTTGTACAGGTAGATACGATGCATTTCCAATTAAAGCAGGTTTCATGCATTCACGATTGAACTCTATACAATAATAATGTATTGCAGGCCTCAGAATAGGTCAATCTCTGTACATTTGTATCTCCTATGTATTGGTCTAACCTTTCGTCTAAATGGGCTCTCATATTAACGACCAGCCTTGGTAAGTGTCGTCAGCCGAGGGAAAGTACGTAGGCAAGTCCTTCCCTTGCCGTCATTTTAGAGATGTCACCAAGACAACAAATCATCGGACACAGCCAGACAGACAAACGCAATGATTTGATACTTAATGCATATTTTTTCTCCCATGTATGGAATAATATATCAAACTACAAACTTAGATAGCTAGTAGAGATATATACAAAGAGAGCCTACACATGTTCTGCAAAAAGATTTGTACAGGTGCTGCTTCTCAATAGGCCACTCTGTCAGGTAGGCCACAAGTTTACACACAAAAAGAAATTAATAAAATGAAATTCAACTATATTCTGTTTCATGTTGAAAGTTATATCATAGATGGGAGTAAATAGTGTAGTATTAGCATTACAACAATAGATATAATCGTCCAATGTCACCCAATCCATTCTGGATTTTCTTGTGTCACTTTTATTGGAATTTTTTTCTCTCATTAAGATTTTGTAAGGTGGGCCTCAAATATTGAGAACTGCCAACCTGTGCCTCAAGTTAAAAAAGGGTTGAGAAGTGCTGGTTTACTAGATAAGTCTCCATCCCGCCGCAGCATCATCATCCTCTGGCAAGACATTAATCTACATTTGCAACACTTGACCCAGCTGTAGTGTGTGGCTACCAAGTAAGATTCATTACTTGAATGTACCGAGGTCTATAGTTGTAAAAGATAAAGCCGGGGTAATAATATACAAAGTCCTGTGAGAACGTTATATTTTATACGCACATTACAAAAATGGCATACATGTGGTATTATTATTTTAATTGTGGAAAACACTATTTAAAATCTGTTGTTGGGAACATGAAGGGCATAATTCTGTGTTAAAAAATTATCGAGATAATGCCTTTTGGGCTCCAAACCGACAAATTGAACTATAAAGCATATTATGTAAGCTTTGACAGGTGGGACAAATTTAAAAACTTTCTGAAACAGTAGCAACAGACAATCATGTGGAAGTTCATGTAAAATGAACTTCATATTTTTTCCAAGTTACATCATCTACAAGTTTCTGACTATCATGATGTCTTCCTTTACAATTATTATATTTGCTTAAATGGGAAGGATCTGATCAGCATTTCAGAATAGGCGTATATCTTGGATATGAGAAAAATATCATTTCATGTCAGGGTGGTAGAGAGAGAGAGATGAAAGATGGGAGATATTTGTATTTAGGAATAGAAAGGTAATTATCTACAGGTTTCTGAATGTCACGATATCTTCCTTTACAAATATTACATTTGTTTAAATGAAAAGAATCTGATCAGCATTTCAGAATATGCATATATATATTGGATATGAAAAAAATATCATTTCATGTCGGGGTGGTAGAGAGAGAGAGATGAAAGATGGGAGATATTTGTATTAAAGAATAGAAAGGTAATTTAGCTGAGATTGTGATTGCTTTCTAGGGCTCCTAACCTCCGGGGGATCGTTTCGTCCAATGACTTCACAGCTTTTATGATGGATGAGTAATTGCTGGTCTACTTTGGTTTGAACATGGGCGGAAAAGGGTTTGGTAATATGGAGAGCATTTCTCTCTACATCCTTGTTCGTTTTCTCCCCATGGATATAGATTTCCTTGAAGGCAGTTCTTTTAAGAATATTGAAATTTTCAACAGAATACATTCATCGATAGATGCTAAGAATGGTATTCACTTGTAGCCGTATTAGTAGTAGTAATAGTAGTAATAGCAGTAGCAGTAATAGTAATAGTAGTAGGAGTAATAGTAGTAGTAGAAGTAGTAACAGTAACAGTAATAGTAGTAGAAGCAGAAGTAGAAATAGCAGTAGTAGTAATAGTAATAGAAGTAGGAGTAATAGTAGTAGTAGAAGTAGTAACAGTAGTATTAATAGTAGTAGAAGCAGAAGTAGAAGTAGTAATAGTAGTCGTAGAAGCAGAAGTAGAAGTAGTAATAGTAGTCGTAGAAGCAGAAGTAGAAGTAGTAATAGTAGTTGTAGAAGGTGATAAAAGCATGAAATAAATTGGATATATTACTTATCAGTTCTTATACCTTCAATAATTCATGACTAATAGAAATATATATCAGTCTGTCCAAGATGTCCCCTACGGCTCCCCTTCGGCTCCCCTTCCAAGCCATCACCGTCATCACCACCTTCACAAAATTGGCACATACATAATTACCGGTATCTTTCTGATTTATGGCATCTTTTCATAGCAAAAGCAATTTCAGAGAAAGGAGATACGTCCATTAATTATGAAACTAATCTTATCACAAAACATTGCAAGGAAAAAGATAAGCATGACCCTAATCGCGACTAACTCCACCTATTTCATTACAGAGTAATTGTAAGACCAGACTTTTTTTTTATTATTCACAGGAGCTTTTCCTCTTTCTATTTTCTGTAAACTGTACAATAAACTATAAAGTTATTCTCTGAGAAAGTTATGTGCAAATCAAAGGTCCCTAGGTCATTGGATGTCCAATGTGTGCCTGAGTATTGTGTAGTTCTCCACATAAATTGACATCAAAATGTTTTTTCACTTCAAAATAATTGGTCTTGTATAAGATCTTAAAAGTGCTATTACTTACTATGATATAATGATCATATACACGTATAATAACATTTTACATGTGGTCCGTAATGTACAAGATAAAACAGCTTAGATCTGCACTTACATCCTTTCCATTTCTTTTTCCAGAGCTCATTTTTAGATTTTTCTAAACTTTTATTTGCTCCGTTTTCCTGCAATGTTTCATTTTCATCAACCTCACATTTCTCTCGCAGCCAATAAAGCAATCAAATTTTAAATGAAATATTTATGTTACAGAATGACAGAAGCTTTTTATATAAATATATATATATACTTTTGATACATAATCATATTGGGAACACTGTAGCATCAATTAACCTCAAAGTCTGCATTCATAATGCCTACCCTGAGCATTCTCCCGTATTGGCATTTAATTATTCAACAATGTTTTACATTGTACGTGCCTGTACCAGCTATGTCAATGCAGTACGTATGTATCTTTTGGATGGCCTGATCAATAAGTACTTCTCTTGTCTGCATTTTTCTGAGCAAAGACATGCATAATTCATAAATGTGTACTGGACCGTTCTGAACGTCTCGACATTCATCTAGTTCGCTATGTGCGAGTTCATCTGTATGTGGAAGCATGGAGGGAGTATGAAGGATTGCGGGATCGGAGAGGAGGGGGTGAGGATGAGACAGAGATAGAGAGCATGGTGGAAGATTACCTATGTGTCAGAAGCTTAAGGAGGCATACATGTACATGTAAAATTAACCTGATGACTTCTGAATTCATTCATTGTCATAGGCTTAATGCAGGGGCCACCCGGTTCACTTAGGCAATGGGTTTTAGAACGCATGTTCAATCTCACATGAGGGGAAACAGATTTACAAAGCTTCCAGAATTCTAAAAACAGGTATCATGGATTGATAATGAATAACTGATGGAAATGGTTGGTGCAATTTCAATTAAGAAGCCTGCTATCATGTCAGCATTTTAAAGAAATGATTAATTCTTGTATGTGGGAAGGCCAAAAATGATGTCATTATTTGAAATCAATAAGAATTTGATTTATTTTTTTTCTTACATTAAAAGAGAGAATTTCCACATTTTGGCGGATGATACTACATTGAAAATCTGTAATGTTCCTTGAAAAAACCCTATAATAACACCAAAGTTCATGGTTCATGTAGATTCATATAGATCTTATAATCTCTTGAGATAAATTTATGTGGATGTATTTTCCCCCCATGTGGACTTGGCCATTGGAAAGGGATGGTGGAATGGCAATGAGAAAAACTAAGCACTGCCATCAGAAGATGCAGATAATACGTTAGCATAGGGGCACATGAAGTAAGTGTGCCTTGTGGGTTGGGGGAATTTGGGGCAAGTTACCTGACACATTGTAAACAAGAATGAGATAAGATGCTCCTAACGACCAAGAAGAGGAAGATGGCTCTCAAAATAGAGGGAAGCTCTCGTCTTTTAAGAGCTAGAAGGGTGTTAAGTCTAAACCCTGAGTAAAAAACTGTTCGAGTTCATACCCTTTTAGCTCTCAACAGAAGATGTATCTTAGTGAAGTGCCTTTTTTCAGACTGTTAAAATGTTCTCTGTTCAGAGCTAGAGGTGTATTAACTTGTTTCTTTCTGTAGAAAGTAAATGCCCTTCTCGCTCGCAACGGAAGATGTATCTGACTGAAGTGCCTTTTTGTCAGACTTAAAATGTTCTCTGTTCAGAGCTGGAGGGACGTTAGCTTCTGTAGAGAGTAAGTGGCCTTCTCGGTTGCAATGGAAGATGTATCCAACTGAAGTGCCTATTTGTCGCACTTTAAATGTTCTCTGTTCAAAGCTAAAGGGGTATTAGCATGTGCAGGAGCGTGTGTCCTTCTACAGAGAGTTAATGCCCTTCTGGCTCGCAACAGAAGATGTATCCAAGTGAAGTGCCTATTTGTCAGACTGTTATCAGCTAGGACAACGTAATGCATCTACTAATGGAAGCGGGATACATTATCATGATCTGATGCACACACCTCCAGAGCACTTGTCTTAACATGGACTACAAGACACCACATGGAAGCTTCTAAGACACTCAAGCCCAGTGTCTCATTAGGCGGCACGATGAGCCCTCTACCAAGGTATCTATTGATTTTATTTTTCAAAGATTTCTAGATCTTCCGTTAGAGGGATTGGGTAACTTTGTCTCCGATTCTGAAACAAAACCCTGGATTCAGCTCATGCTGCAATGATAATTATAAACCTTTAGGTCAGTCAGGAACCCCATGACTTTTACAAGCCGATCGCCTGTCTGATTATCAAGATATTTATGATTGGTCTATTGGGGAAAACGAGTATGGTAAAACCGGTCACTCAAAGATTTTTATTTTTTTGAGGCACTTCCTGATCAATTTGAAGTGCAATTTTTTTAGGGCTTCAATATTACACCATATCACAGACACTGATAACAGGTAGGGCCATGCATCTCAGATTTAACATTGTTAAACGATGCCTTTAATAAGAGTAATGGAGTACTGAAGAGGAACAAAAAAATCCTACAAAATGTGGTGTGTGTGTGTGTGTGTGTGTGTGTGTAGGAACAGCTGGAAGGAAAACATTATTCTGTTGCTATGCATCCGTTGTACTAGCCTCTTGTCGATGCCCTCGCGCTGTTGGAGTCTCTAAATTCTGACGAGCGAAGCGAGTCAGAGAAACCGAGGCGCTTTCGCGCTGTTGGAGTCTCTAAATTCTGACGAGCGAAGCGAGTCAGAGAAACCGAGGCGCTTTATGCCCTCGCGCTGTTGGAGTCTCTAAATTCTGACGAGCGAAGCGAGTCAGAGAAACCGAGGCGCTTTCGCGCTGTTGGAGTCTCTAAATTCTGACGAGCGAAGCGAGTCAGAGAAACCGAGGCGCTTTGCGCTGAGGGCCTCTTGACAAGTGATCTGAATTATATATTCATGAGACCCGATTTCCTACTGAATTATGCATGTCTAGACCGCAGCGATTGTGTGTGTGTACGCGTGTGTTCGGGATTGCCCAACTAGGCTAGTCTGCAAGCACAAACCCTAATTTGACACTTTATCAAAAAATCATTGTGCCTTGAGAGAAGCCTAGCCCAGCTATCTACTGGTACCTACTGGTTGTACCAATATAGGTCAGGAGCAGCTATAGTACGTGGCATATGGTAGTCTTATAGTGCACACTCTCTTTTACGACTGACCAGGGTTTGTGCTTGCAGACTACAACTAGGCGGCCAGTCTCGCTCTCATGGAGGGAAATCGCACAGAGCGGTAGATATTACGTCATAGTAGCTCTCTCTGATTGGATGACTTTCACCGAACTCTGCTGGGTCGGAATATTCGCCAAACAATGTAAAACATAAGAAATTCAGATCACTTGTCAAGAGGCCCTCAGCGCAAAGCGCCTCGGTTTCTCTGACTCGCTTCGCTCGTCAGAATTTAGAGACTCCAACAGCGCGAGGGCATCGACAAGAGGCTACCGTTGTACCTACATGAACACTACATGTACTAGTCCTGGGCCCTATTTCATAAAGCTTGTTTTCAATCAAAACAAGTTACAATAACTAAGCTACGGAAATGATGACATCTGCTTGTCTGAAAGCTAATATGTCATAGAATTGTAGCATTTGTTATTGATAACAAGATTTAAGAATCAGGGTCCTGGGATTTATCTATGTATTGGATCTGGCAATCTTCTTTGGGAAACAGACTTCTACAAAGAAAAAGAATTTTGAGTTTATTCAAATTTGTATCATTACTCATGATCATCTCAGGACCTAATTTTCAATTGCCTAAAATTGTTAACCAAAAAATCCTTCAGTACGTAACAAGAAGGTGAGTTCAACTGTTCACATTAAGTAGCTCAAAATCAGCTTAATTATCTGTACTTATTCTACAAGACAGGCAAAAACAATTGAATATCTTGAATGGAAAAGCTGATACTGCATAATGTCTGTTTAGAGCAGGAAGGATTTAATGCTGTGTTTAAAAATACGAGTTAATGCCCTTCAGGCTCCACACAGATGATTTCATCTTACTGCAGGATACTTTCACAATATCCCCTTGCCCCTACCTTACCTACCCATTGGAAGTGTACTTGTACATGAATTTCTCCTTTTTCAGGAGGCAAATTAATATATATTTTCCTCTAAATCAGGAAAATAAACATTTATTGCTAATGGGTTTCTAATTCCTGATTATTTCCCGGCTTAGAATCCTCTTTTTACAAAATTACCTTGTCATTGATCGATCAACACAAGAACACCATACCAGGGCCTCTCGTTTGTACTCTATTGACCTAGTTATAAATGTATAAACACGTACGCATCAAATGCATCAAGAGAAGTCTAATACCAAAGCTAATCGAATGTCTGACATTTTAACCAACCAATTACCATAGTAAATTAAGCATGAAGGCTGAATAATTGATGGTTTGCATGGGCCTCTAGTAATTGCACAGCTCCAGCCAGCTACGCTAAAAGTACGCTTCATTTTCTGGACTAGACTGTCATACTGATAATAATGTCTTCATATCTTCATATGATGCATTGTCTGTTTGGAGCCAAAAGGGCGTAACATCTGAATATAATTATATGATTCAACATCCTTCTGGCTCCAAACTGATGCTATGATCAATAGAGTATTTTAACACAAACTAAAACTCAAAACAACACAATCAATAATTTTCCTTTTTTTTTGTTGAAAAAATAGATATATTTATAATATATTAAATTTTTCCCCTAGGAGGTTCTACAGTTAACTTAATTCCAATGGCAGAATTCACTTGTATTTGATATGTCTTCTATTTTATGTTCCTGATTTATTTTTATTTTTTCATTTTTGTTGTCGAATTTGTACGAAGTTTTATTGAGAAAAATGATTTTTTTTTTTTTTTTTTTTTTTTTTTTTTTTTTTTTTTTTAAACACACAAGAAATGCAGCAGCCTCCAGTAAGGTTAAAGTATGCTTCATTTTTTGAACTGTCATACTGATCAGAATGTCTTCATATCTTCATATGATCAATCCTCTGTTTGGAGACCGAAGAGTGTTACTCTTTCTCTGTGTAAAATGATTTGCATCAATGCCTTTGTGGCTCCAAACAGACTATATCATCTTTACTGTCTATAGACACAAACACTTACAGCTCAATGACTCATTTATTACTTCTCTTTGAAAGAAAAGAAGAAAGATTCCCTTTGAAGATTCTTTGATTCCTTAAATGACATAGCAAAAATTATTCATATCTTCTACTTGTACATGATACACTTACTACTTTCTTGTTCTCTTTTATTTTGTTTAAATTATTATTTTTTGAATTTTTGATGAGAATCAAATCAAACAAATATTTTTTTTAAAACACACATGATACACATCTCCTTTCTACTAGACTTAACAAAACACTCCATGTTAGGGAATTGATCAGGGTGTTTTCATATCTAACTCTGATCAATACACTCTAGACATCTATGCAGACACATCCATATAATTAATTTTTGCCTCTTAAATAAAATTGTCAAAAAGGGTATCATTTTCCCCCTAGGAGGTTCACCCATTTCCTTAATTGTAAGTGCTAAAAGGTATTCACATTCTGTAGATGATAAACTTATTCATTATTTCATTCCTTTTCATATATTTTTTTGTTCTCAATGTTACCCTCCGGAGGTTTGACAATGCATCTCAATTTTCTCATTACTTCTTGAAAGAAACATGTATTTGTACCTCACTATTGAATTTAAAGGTAAGCACTTCATCTGATTCATGTTTTGATTCAGAATTTCAAAAGGAAAGATGATGAACCTGTGAAAAGAGCGTGGGTGGCATAAAAGGAAAAGAAAACCGTAGATTTCAGATGTGGTGAAGAAAGGAAGCAGCAAGGTTGGTCTAAATGTAGAGGATGCTCGAGACAAGAAAAAGTTGAGGGAGGGAGTTACATCCTATCATCATGGCACAAAGTCGGTAAACTTTCAAATAAAGAAAAATGCTGACTTTCATCATCATCATCATCATGAAAGTCACCGAGAGATTTATTTTTCTTGAATTTGAGCAAACATCAATATTGTTACTCAACTGGCAATAATACAATATTCCCTATATTTAATGAACATATTAGTTATTACCTAATAATAATTTATTTATAATAATTTATACCTCACTCCTAATTCACCATCCTAAATCTAGCAACAAATTATTTATAAAAGAATTCCTTTGATAATGGTGATGTAAGCTCTCATGTGGATTCCTATAAGACTGAACTTATAATAACTAGACAAGTTCATAGTTTTCTGATACATGCCTCGAAGACATTTAAAAAAGTTCCTTTTATGCTTTCCCAATAATATAGCATTGATATCAATTCAGTTTGTAGCTTCAAAAGGTTAGTAATATAAGATATGGTAATGACAATGGCCCGAATCTAGCATATGGCTGGTTTGTAACATGGGATTTCATCAATATGGCTCAGAATCTTTCAATCTTCACGAGACCTACACGTATATTGATTGTTGCAAATTAATTGGTTACTTTAACGTAGATATTAATTTTAACAAAGTTTCTTTTGTGTCTTCAAAATGATAGATAGTATTGAAATCAAATCAGTTTGTTTAAAGCTTCAAAAGGATAGACAAATAAGATATGGTACAAATGGAAATAGCCTGAATCTAGCATATGGCTGATTTGTAACATGGGATTTTATCAATAAGGCTCAGAATCTTTCAATCTTCATGAGACCTACTTCTATATGTATGGTTCAAATTAATCAGTTACTTCAACGTTTCAAAGGAAAAAGTAAAGAGATTAAACAGTACAAGCTGATTCATTTTCCCCAACATTGGATTACATAAATATGGAGTAGAATGTTAAGCATCAGTTTGGTCTTATATTCTGTGAAAAAAAACTTGCAAGGCTTTGAAAACATTTTCCTGCTTTAAAGAAACAAAACTGTGTTGGGGGATAATAAATGACAGGGAGATGAGAAATGAACTTTGTCTATTTGCACAACTGGCCCACAGTGTTTGATTGGACGGAGCCAACTTTCACTAGGTTTGGTGATGCAACTCTATTGCACAAATATGAATTGACCATCGGAAGATACACGTACATGTATTCAGATAATAAAGGGGGGATATCCTACTTGCATATTGCTTGGAATATGGTCTTAACATATTTAAGTGAAGAGTAAAGATTTACAACAGTGGAGTTTTAATTCATTTAAAAAAATAAAAAAAAAATATGGTGCCAAGGCAAGATATTTCAAATCATGATTCTTTACATTTATATATTCACGTCTGCAGGTGCCCCTGATTAAATGTTGGGTAAAAAGAAAAGCACATCATAATTTTCCCTTTTTCTTATTCACTAAAAAGCATGAACTACATTATGGACAATCTAGTCACAATTTTGGAAAACTGTAGACCATTGCAGTGCATCTTCCATGTTGAATTGTTAAGGGTTTTCCTTGAGTTGAATTTCATAATGTTACATAACTTATAATTCAAAATATTCAAATTTTCTATTCAATGCTGCAGTGTCAATGACTTGACATAACTTGTTAAAGTAAGCATTGTGTTTGATTATCATCATACCACTATACTAGTGCATACATGTCCATGATAAAAACAGACATTACGTCTCTACCTCAATGTAAACTGCAAGCATCACAAATTAATGTATACAGTATGTGTGCTTTAGACTTTTACAGAGGTATTATCGATCAAATTTGATTTTCGTCTGGGACAGACCTTTCACATCGCCATCCAAAGTCGCACCTGAAATTTGAATCCATGTCCCTTCAAAGGAAAACCTGACCACTAGGCCAACTCTAATCTGTATGTTGTACCCATGCATGTACATGTATGGCTACTTAGCTACTAGACAGATGCGTTACTGCCATGCTAATGAGCAAGAGTTGTCATGAGAACAGGGACGAGACAGGAGAAACAACAACATGGTTCCACAAGACAACGCGAAGGTATAAGTTGAAGGAGGCAGCAAAGAAAGTGGAATAAATTACCCACACCACAAAACCAAAAAAAGAGAGATTCAAACCATGCTTCGCGCAATTCTGATTGCAATTCAGTAATCAATCTTTTAATGTCATTTATTGTTCTGTGCAAATGACTCTATTTACACCCCAATACCGATATAACTTCTACATTGTCTACACCCCCCCCCCCATCCCCTCTCCTCCTTCCCCAATTAATTTTCTTTGCAATATGTGAATTTGATGTGAAATTTCATACCAGGAAAAAGTCTGTGCAGTATGCATAAAATGGGTGACCAGTATGCTACCCAAGAATATGGTTTAGCATGCATTATAATGACATGTGTTTTAGTCCATTACTCTATAGAAAGCTAATTCACAGCCAGATAAACAAACCACCTGCCTCAAAACTCATTCTAAACCCTGCAAATCCCTAGACGTGGTAACACTACAACCGTGCCCGCATTACAGACCATTTATTTCTTATAACTTTAATAGTTTCCTGAGAAGAGATCATGGATAATCATGCCTTGCAGATAGCTTTACCTACTAGAACTGGATCGTTCGCAACTACCTAGAAAATCAGTTCAAAGATCCCACATACTGTACATCTATGTTTCTGCACCCTGATCCCAGCTCAACAATCTGCAATATGCAAAAAGCAGGAGCTGTTTTCCCGATTGGAGCAAGCCTATAGATACGCAAGTCATCTTCACTCAGTTGAAGGTACAAAATATTTTATTTGCCATAAAGAGATATTTAAATTCACATCGCAAACCACATGGTGTAAAAACTGAAGTCTAGATAGCTTCACGGCAGTCATTTACAGTGTAATTTATGTTTGGGAGTAAAATCTATAAAATGACCTTTCTTGCAAGTTTGGCAATGACATTTGCTTTTGAAACATATTTTGTCATTACCAAAGGTAAAATTCAACCATTTTTTCCAATATGTATCAAATACTAATATATGACTTGATTCTGTTCATCAACCGAGAGCGTTACTTATTCACGTTGCCCTTTAAACTAAGCCTCACCGAGCTGCCTATATCCCTTCCAAACACACTCTAATGTTACTTCTAGGCTATTATGGTCTCTCTCTTCCACACAATCTAGCAGCATAGCCCCCATTCACACTACTAAAATCCATGGCCGTACGAAAACTGTAGAGCAATACGATAAGTACTCAATTTGTTTCTAGTCTGAATGTGTGTAAGAAAGCGTTGTATCTTCCGTTTGGAGCCAGAAGGAAGGATGTTAACTCTGTGCGAATTGATACGTGTTGATTCCCTTCTAGCTCCAAACAAACGATATACATGTAAGGACACATAGTGAAACGTATGTTTGGATCCTACTCTCATCTGAATGTGGTGTAAACAAAAAAATGTATAACTGGGTTGGGCTTATTATGAATGAACATGCACTGACGATTGGCCAGCCTAATGTTAATGGACCTCTTCAAGACTTTTTTAATTACATGAAGCTTCTATAGATGATGTAGTTATCCGGTGTGTTTGGGCGAAAATCATCCAACAACGATGAAAAAACGCCATTAAAACCAACAACAACCCCCTTCACTATTTCTGTACACAATTTGCGTATAAACTTACTCCCGTCTGAACGAGCCATCTAGCATTACTCCTAGAGCGGCTCCCTGGCTACTATAGTCCCTATGAAATGGAACGATAAGGTAGCGGATTGATTTCTGGTCTCTTGACAATGGCAAGAAAGTATTACCGACCACGAGAGCATGCTATGGTTGATTGGAACACATCTCCATGGCTCTCCAATCAAAATATCCTTACTTTCATGCACACACCCCCACACATCCAGACTATATCTTTTGAACAGTTGTAACATAATCCATGCGTGTGTGGACGTTATTAGCGGGAATATTTCTCTAATGAAATTCTGAATAAGGAAACATCCGTCGTGTTATCGTTTCCAAGAGAGATCATGCATTCAATTAGTATCACCTTGGAAAAACAAGAATTAGCACGACCATGCTTGCCTTGACTGCATGTCAGGCAGGAGACATATCATAAGCAAGACAGATATATTGTCCGATGGGTACCTGGGAGATATCTTATAATTTGCAGTCGGTCTCATCAGAATAGGGATTATGATTATCCCTCATCACCAATACTTTGTTGCTGCCTTCACTTTTAGAATCATAGCTCTTCCATAATGAAGTAACCTGTTTACTTCATATTCTAATTATGAGGAGGCGCGATAACTCTGTCGGTAGTGCAGTGGTCTCGTAATCCGGTGACCCAGGTTCGAAACCAAGTCGATGCTCTAGTGCCCTTTGGTATTAAAGGCTTTAATCCTCATTACCAGGTCCCTCGGAGAGGACCCAAAGCTGTCGGCCATCTGGTTGCTTACTAACAAGCATTTATGCTTTCTTAGCAGTCGGGTAAAATAACCACAACCACCTTTAATTATGCTAACAATTAATACAATTCATTCTTATGCTATAAAACGGACATGCTGAGATGACTGTAATTACAATTTCACATATCGTATACAACAAATTGTTGCTTAGTGGCCCTAGAAACAAAGAATCCATTTGGAGATTGTCACAAAACTAACTCTACATTATGGCAATGTAAAGATATGTTAACAGACCAATAGCACAAGAAAATTCATCACAATTATTGCCAAGAGGTATAATTGTGGGCATTCACATCAGAGTATTGATATTCAGACCTGTAACATAAATGTATTATCTTCTATGAGCCAGAAAGGTGTTGGTTCTACATGTATGTCAAATTGATAAAGGTTAACATCCTCCCGGCTTTCAACAGGAGATACCTTTCTATTCTACCTCATAGGCTAGTGGGCAAGAAACATTAGTGGTTAACACCCTGATGATATAGTGTTGCCTAAAGAACCAAGCTTTCCTTTTGTGGTTAAGCGCAAGATATTATAGGATAAGACGTTTGTTCCCTACAGCACCAGACAGAGTCTGTTTAGACTATAGGAAATGTGTATGAAACGTGTATAAAGAAACCTTTTATTTAAAGAATATTTGTACAGTGAAAGAGGCATACATGTACAGACTAGACAACACTATTGTAAAAAGAAACGTCATCTAGAGACCTGGGGGGTTTCACAAAGATCCTAAGTCGAACTTAACTCTAAGTTGGACTTAAAAATTATGGAGAGCCATTTGTAGCCTTAAAATGAAATATATTCAAAAGGGAAAAAGCAAGTATTTTAGACTTTTTATAAATTCCACATCGAGAACATGAAATCTCCTTGATATTAGAAAATGTGAACGATTTGAATCAACATTTTATGCCTTTTAAAATAACTTTTACAAAATATTTTTCATAGATGCTAACAGCTTTCCATAATTGTTAAGTCCAACTTAGAGATAAGTTCAACTTGGGATCTTTGTGAAACACCCCCCCCCCCTGGTTTTTTAATAAGTCAGATTACATGACAGCTGGCCTATCGTCAGTACACAATCATGACAATTCCCGATTCCCCATTCATTTATACTGTTTTCGTATTATACAAAGTTCACTCTAGAACGTTACCCGATAATTCTTTATACATCATTCAGACTAGACAAAAATTAATTAAAGCCCCACTGCACTAGTTTGGCCAAGAGGGATTAGACCTCCCTGCATGGTCACTGACAGGTGGTTATCTCATCAAATCAGCTCTCAATTAACATAAGAAAAAGGGGACCATTGGGATCAACGGTGACAGCTTAGGCATCATTTGCTAAAGAGGGCGCAAGTAGCTTAAAGTAGTACAGTGGGGCTTTAAATATAGCCATACTATGAATTTTGTCGTCTGAAAGAGAGGCGAATTCTAGTAGTCTATAAATGAGCATGGATTCTGGGAGTGTCAGGTGTGTGAATTTTCCCTCCCACATTCCTAGAAGTGAATTGAAAAGTCTGGAAATCAAATCCAACGTTTATTCACCTCACATAATCTTGCTATGTGCATGCAGAAACATTGTATGCTAATGCATGTTTAAAGACAGCCACATAAATTGAATACAGAGGAAAGGATAATCACCTTTTTTCATACAATCGTTATCAATGAAAATCAATTCATCTGTTCAAAGCTAGAAAGGTGTCAAATATCTGTTATTGCCTTTATGGCTTCCTGCAGAAAAAAACTTCATAAAGTAATCTACACCATCTGATGTAAGATCCGCTTTCTATTCTTCCTGTATGAATTTTAATTTGTACTTTTTTAAAAAAATTATTGAAAGTAGTTGCATTGTATTCTAATACCTTTGATCTATTGGCAAGTTGTCAACAGCACAAGCTAAATGCATTACATAATTCAATTTTCTTGATATGTTTAATAATACAGTTTGAAGGTTAACTGGAGTGTTGATTAATACCTAAAGCATACAAACTACATGGACTTGACGAAGAATACGAGACAGATAGACAACTGACCTTGTACATTTTCTCATATGAAACTCCTAATTGTCAGGCCAAATTCTTGTCATGAATATTTTTTGTCATGATTTAAAAAAGCTTGTGAAATTATTTTTAAGATCCATGTATATCAACAACGCCTTTTTTATCAAGGTAAGTTCTTATATTCAGGCAAAAAATTCACAAATGACAATCTATTAACATTATGGTGGAGTATTGCTTCTAACCATAACATTATCTGAGATATATCAATTTCTCATCTTGCTTCGCAAATACTTGTAACAGTAAACCACCATTAGAACAGTTATGTTTCTCATGTGACTTTATGCCCATCAGCTAACAAGAAGCCCAGTTCAACAACTATGCATGTCTTGCATATACATCAACGGTGGCTTCATGAACTAAAACCAGGCACATAGACTTATACACTGCTCTTAAAGCCCCACCGGACTACGTATAGCTACTTGCGACCTCTATATAGCAAACAATGCTTAATCGGTGACCATTGGTCCCCTATGATCCTCTTTTTCTTATGTTAATTGAGAGCTGATTTGATGAGATAACCACCTGTCAGTGACCTTGCAGGGTGGTCTGTAAACTAGTACAGATGGGCTTAAACCAGTGGTGTAATATTAACATTTTAGTGAACATTGCAAAAAAAGTTATTTAAAAAAAAATTCTCATGTATTACATGTATATTTTGTAAATTGTTTTCCTTACTTCTCCATCCCCTTCCCCACCCCCCCCCCCCCCCCCTCGGCCCCACATCTCTTTTACCCTCTATGTGATGTGCCAAACAATTTCAAATATTACAGAATAGATCAACATAAACTTTAATGAGTTGAATATCAATTTTTCTTTAAATATTTCAAAAGGATGTGAAATCATCTGGAAGATACATGTAGAGGTGTAGAATCATAACACCTGAGAAAATGACAGAAATGTCTTTGTGATCTATGGCACTCACAAGACACGATCATATACAACCCAATATATTCCTCCCGCTCATACTCTGCATTGTTATTAAAATTTTCAAGCAGATGCCAAGTGTTTGCACTGAGGCCTTATGAAGTCATCTGTACACACTCGGGAAAACTTGGTGCAATTATGTTTTAAAGGGAGTGTCCAGGAAAAGAAGCATTGCAGGCTGTTACAATATTATGATCAGGGAGTGTTTCACAAAGAAGTTAACTCTGAGTTTGAACTTAAACATTATGGAGAGCCATTTGTAGCCTTAAAATGAAATATATTAAAAAGCGAAAAATTCAAGTATTTTAGACTTTTCTTAAATTCCACATCAAGAACATGAAATCTCCTTGATAATACAAAATTTTAGAATAACTTTTACAAAATATTTTCAAAGATGCTAACGGCTTTCCATAATTGTAAGTCTAAGTTAGAGATAAGTTCCACTTAGGATCTTTGTGAAACACCCCCCTAGTATACGGTTGGAGAATTTTGCCATGGTCTGAAATATGTTTAACCCTTACCCTTCCTATGTATTTGGTCCACATCTTCAGAAGATTGACTATTTAAAAGGAAGATATTAATCTTTTTATTTTGAATAGACTGGTTTTAACTTACATATTCAAATTTGTATGCATACTCTTTTATCAAAGGTTGTTCTTGACAACCTGAAACCTTGCCAGAGGCATGTCTGACATAGCAACAAGTAATGTATGCAGACCGGATTCCAAGTATTGTAGTTCATTCATTATTAAGAGGTAATTCATCATAAGGTCCCCAAGAAATAAACATCAATAAATTTGAATAATTATTTTAGATAACCGGTCTATTATTATGGTACTATGTGAAAGATGAAGGGTGACTTTCCTGCTGAGAGCCAGAAGGTCATGAAGTCATATTCTTCAACAGACTTAATGCCCTTCTAATTCTTTGCTGAAAAACTGATTTGTGCATTCAAGTGACATTCATTTTGAAACTATCAAACTAGATCCTCTGTGAAATTCACAAACCAAAAATGAGACAAGAAGGTAAGGCAGGAGCCAAGCACATATCTTACAGACCAGCATGTCCTCAGTGATGAGAAACCTAATGAGATGGTGCATGCATATGCACATATGCTGTTTTTGGTTTCCTCTCGACTACATTGTATTTCGTGACGAGTTATTTTTTATCATATTTGTTTGCTCCCTCTCACTCACAAGCTTGCACAATGCAAGGTACATGTAGCTTGACTTCTTGTCAATAACCAATATCAAAGTCATTTTTCAAAAAGTGATTTGTCAGGGAGGCTTTGTTTTCCAGAAATAGCACAGCAATTTGGGACAGGTATTATGTGTGTTTGCTTTTAACTCACAAGCATGGATGTAATATATTTATACATCTATAACATACATTGAAAATGGAGGTTACTTTGTTGAATTGTCCCCCATCATCAACCTGCGAACACAAATCCTTTCCTCAATGAAAAAATAAAAAGGCATAACAAAAAGAAGAACTATCCATCTGCTCTATCTTTAACATTCTTTATTCTCACCATATTTCAAACTTTAATCAATCTACATGTTTCGCCGAGCGATGATTTTTGCTTGGTTTAGATTTTCTCTTTTTTTGCTCTTATAAGCTACCATAGGTTAAGTTCGGCACTGTCGCCATGTTCTTCAGTCAACACAGAACGCAGTCAGAAATCTAGTCAAGTCTGACTAGTTTACCAGTTAACCCGTCATTTGCCATTCAAGTATTCCCGACGAAGTTTTGTCTCGCCACAGAAGTGAGTGTTTAGATCAATATAAACTGGAATGTGAACTCATAAAACGGAAAATAAGATAGATTTAAGTTGAACTGTAAAATGGACTCTAAAGAACTGTATTTAGCTCATTTGCATAATGCACGTGTGGCATTAATTCCAAGATGGCCGCGCCTAAAATGGCCGCGCCCATGAGTCGTACTTTTAGTCATGTGTTTTTCCGGTTAAATAATAATTGTCAAAACAGAATTACAGTGTTAGGCAAATATAGATTTATGTCATTTATAAAGTAAACAGTGTATATTTATAGAAGTCCTAAAGATAAAGGATGTTTATATTTGTGCATGCTAGAATCTTGGATTTTATGCAGTTTGTGTGGGTGACAAAAGTTGGTCTGTAGACATGGTAGAATTTGATTTAGCTTGTATAAAAGTTGCAAGACACTATTTATTGTCTTGGTGAAAGGTCAAGCTTTGCACCTCTGGCATGGTATTTCACTAAGAATTGAAAAAAATTGTTTATTCATTTTAAGAGTTAATAATGTAACTCGAAAGGCTTGCTGTAGTGCATGTCTGGATTACAGGAGTAGATTTCAGACGTAAATTACAGGTGTAAATTACAAGTTATGCCAGATAGTTTATTTTGTATTGAAGTGTTATCTCTAGATTATTACTGGGAAGTTTTATGCAAGTCAGATATTTAAGTTTAATTCATTAAACAGTGTTTAATTGAATGCAGACATTTTATAAGATATTTTTCATAGGCGAGCATAAATATGCAAATTAGGTGTCTGTCAAAGTCAGTGGAAGGTCATACGATGCATTTAAAGTGACAATCCAATGTTGAGGTTTTTAGAAGGAATTATTCTGTGCATATAAATGTGAATAGTCAAGCTTGTGTATGGATACAAGATAGAGATGTTTACAGTTATTTTTGGTTCATGCAAAGTGGAAGTAATCTGTTAAAGGAAAGTCAGGTCAGTTTGAGAAACTCAGAAAATATGAGTTTATCAAAGTAATGCATATTAGAAAATGCATTGGGTTTTGTAGCCATTGGTTACTCTGGATTTTGTTAGTTAAAGGACAAGGTCAAGATTGACAGTTTATAGAACAAATGCAAAATGTGTTTAAATGAATCTTTATAGATACAGCTACTTGGTTTATTCAGATATTTTGTATTATATCTTGCATTCTTGTGTAACATGAATGATATACTAAATCTGTCACTGTTATTTTATCTGTTTTTTACAGATCGAATAAATAAGCTTAACAGCTTAATATCTCCATTTACGGCTGGACTCCCAGACTTCATTTTTCCCTTTCTTCAACTATTCATTGCATCTTAATGCTGTAGGCCTTTTACCAATTAGAGAGAGTATGGGATGGTGGATGTTAAAATCTTAGAAGATTATTTGAAGAATAGGACTTAGACTGAAATATTTGTAAATCATTTGTGACAAGGGTGGATTGAGGGAGCCATCTCAAGTCATTCTTGATTAAACCTTTGCACCTTGGATCATCAATATGACTCATCGCCATATCTTACCTTAATGACGTTGGCACTCTATGGCTGAATATTTACTCTGCTTTATGAAGTCTAACCTTTGCTTTTGTAATAGAACAAGCACTGTAAAATATTAGCAAAGCAGGACAATGCAGAAATTCTTTAAAGACATAAATGCCAGTACATAAACAGCAGCTAGACGATAATAAATAAATCTCTCTCAAGGGTTGGCTGTGACAGAGAAACCAATTATCTCAAGTGATTTTGTTTGCTTAGAACCAGAAGGGTGCTAATCTGTGTTAAATAATGTGACTGGACACACTTTGGCTCCACACAGACAATTTGTCTTTTTTTTTTCTTTCGAAAGAATTGGAATCAAAACTCAGTGGTCTAGCATGGGGTCTAGCAATCCAGACAAGGAGGTTGGGGCATCAGAAATATTAGGCAGATGAATTGCAGATGAAAAGGCCAAGTAAAAAAGGGCTTTAGAGGGGGGGGGGGGGGGGAGGTCATATCAAAAGGCAATTTCGATCACCTATTGAAATGTGCAGACGAAAATGACACATTATGTAATCTGAACATGATTTCTATGGGACATACAGAAGGATATTGAAATTGATATAAAAAATGGTTGTGATTGTGTTTCTTTTAATGTTGACTTTCCCTCTCTTAATTTTTCCTCTTATATCTCCATTTGATGGTGGGGGGGGGGGGGGGGTATGTGCACCCTCCCTGTAGCTATGTCACTCTCCAAACCCACCTTGCAATGTTTTATTTTACGTCTGTTTGGAGCCAGAAGAGTGTAAACTCATATTATCTTACACAAAGTTAACGCCCTTCTGGCTCCAAACAGGAAATTCGCAAACTTTGCATTCATGTGATTAAATCATGAACAATTGGTAATTGTATTTACAGAAAACTGGGACCGGTATACTCTCGGGGAAAGTCAATACAGATCTCCTTCATTTCATGGTTTACACATTCTTGGAAAGGTCGATGAAATATACGACAGACATGAGACTTTAATCAGGTAAATATTTAAATGAGCAAATGCAAGGATTACCTGCAGAGAAGTGATTAATAAACAAGGTTAGGGAATGAACTTTGAATGCAGGTGCATGGTAACCAAGCAAATGCCTGCTGATAAAACCATCCCGCCAAACTCAGAGTTAGTCGAACATTAACTTCATCAGACAAACTACAAGGACTAATTTTATCTCAGAATGTTTACTCCTTGCCCCCCCCCCCCCCTCCATTCAACAATGTCCCAGGCTCACTTTAGGCACACATCTACGTGTACATGAATAACTAGACACAGACATTGTCACTATACTACCAATCGACTCCTTCCCTTTTCTTTTCTTTCTTTCTTTCTCTCATATTTTCCACTCTTTCTTTCATCGTTTTTTTCATTACATTTCAAATTGAATTTCCAGCTTCCAATTGTCATGTTATCTAGCCTTTGTATCATTAAATCCAAGTAAATCTTAATAGGAATAAATACTGACCAACATGTAAGAAGTAT
Organism: Strongylocentrotus droebachiensis; assembly: GCA_035222895.1. Taxonomy (NCBI): domain Eukaryota; kingdom Metazoa; phylum Echinodermata; class Echinoidea; order Camarodonta; family Strongylocentrotidae; genus Strongylocentrotus; species Strongylocentrotus droebachiensis. Next base: position 91,976 of record JAVYIG010001685.1, on the reverse strand, counting down.
ACATACAGTACACAGTTTATGTATCATCTGTTTGGAGCCAGAAGGATGTTCACCCATATACATATACACTGTATTATAACGCAGAGTTAACGCCCTTCTAACTCTGAACAGACTATATAAACCCAAATTCAATTTTAAAACCCATACATTCATTCTTTACAACAACAAAAAGCACATATCCATCTACCTTGGGCTAGCATTGAATGCACCAGGGTTCATTACATTATCAAGTGCTCTGCCCGACTGAACTTACTTTATAAAGCATTATTCATGCACAACCAGTTTCCAATATGAACAGGGCAGCTGCATGGTACTCGGTTATTGGTGTCCATAAATAACAAATATTAAGGAATTATAAACAAATTTTTACATCAGAAGTATTGTTTTACTTGATATTCAAACTGATCAAAGCATGAGTAGAGCTATGATCTTCATATAATCCAGTTGGGGGTGGTCAGTAGTGAATGGAAAATATAGCTTGGACTTGCCAACCCTGCCATGCCCCCCCCCCCCACCCTGCCCCCCAAAAAAACACTACAGCAAAATGAATGTTATGAACTAATTGTAGTACATCACACAGCTCTCTGCACTCTTCTTAAACATGACAACCCCCCCCCCCACAAACACACACACAAGTGTAATCACATATCAGCTGGTGGTAAAAGGGTGTACGTGCACCCACATCACAGAGCTCTCTGCACTCTTCTAAAAAATGACGAACCCCCCCCCCCCCCCCCTCCCCCTCACAGACACACAAGTGTAATCACATATCAGCTGGTGGTAAAAGGGTAAACGTGCACCCACATCACACAGCTCTTTGCACTCTTCTCAAACATGACGACCCCCCCCCCCCCCCCTCATACACCCAAACACAAGTGTAATCATATATCAGCTGGTGGTAAAAGGGTGAACGTGCACCCACATCACAAAGCATTATGCACTCTTCTCAAACATGAAACCCCCCCCCCCCCCCCTCACACAAGTGTAATCATACATGTATATCAGCTGGTGGTAAAAGGGTGAACGTGCACCCAATTCACACAGCTCTCTGCACTCTTCTCGAACATGACAATCCACCCCCCTCCCGCGCACACACACAAGTGTAATCATATATCAGCTGGTGGTAAAAGGGTGAACGTGCACCCTCATCACACGGCTCTCCACGCTCTTCTCAAACATGACAACCCCCCCCCCCCCCCTCATACACCCAAACACAAGTGTAATCATATATCAGCTGGTGGTAAAAGGGTGAATGTGCACCCACATCACAAAGCATTATGCACTCTTCTCAAACATGAAACCCCCCCCCCCCCTCACACAAGTGTAATCATACATGTATATCAGCTGGTGGTAAAAGGGTGAACGTGCACCCACATCACACAGCTTTCTGCACTCTTCTCAAACATGACAACCCCAACTCCCAAAACATACACAAGTGTAATCATATATCAGCTGGTGGTAGAAGGGTGAACGTGCACCCAATTCACACATCTCTCTGCACTCTTCTCGAACATGACAATCAACCCCCCTCCCGTGCACACACACAAGTGTAATCATATATCAGCTGGTGGTAAAAGGGTGAACGTGCACCCACATCACACAGCTCTCCACGCTCTTCTCAAACATGACAACCTCACCCCCCCCCCACACACACACACACAAGTGTAATCATATATCAGCTGGTGGTAAAAGGGTGAAAGTGCACCCACATGACACAGCTCTCAACACTCTTTTCAAACATGACAACCCCACCCCCCACCCCCTCCACACATACACACACACAAAAGTGTAATCATATATCAGCTGGTGGTAAAAGGGTGAACGTGCACCCACATCACACAGCATTCTGCACTCTTCATAAACATGAAGAAAAAAACATGCAGGTATAATCATATATCAGCTGGTGGTAAAAGGGTGAACGTGCACCCACATCACACAGCTTTCCATACTCTTTTCAAACATGACAACCCCAACCCCCCCCCCCCACAAGTGTAATCATATATCAGCTGGTGGTAAAAGGGTGAACATGCACCCACATCACACAGCTCTCCACACTCTTCTCAAACATCACATCCCTATACCCCCCCCCCATACACACACACAAGTGTTATCATATATCAGCTGGTGGTAAAAGGGTGTACGTGCACCCACATCGCACAGCTCTCTGCACTCTTCTCAAACATGATGAACCCCACCCCCCACCCCCTCCACACATACAAACACAAAAGTGTAATCATATATCAGCTGGTGGTAAAAGGGTGAACGTGCACCCACATCACACAGCATTCTGCACTCTTCATAAACATGAAGAAAAAAACATGCAGGTATAATCATATATCAGCTGGTGGTAAAAGGGTGAACGTGCACCCACATCACACAGCTTTCGATACTCTTTTCAAACATGACAACCCCAACCCCCCCCCCCCCCCCTCCACATCACACAGCATTCTGCACTCTTCATAAACATGAAGAAAAAAACATGCAGGTATAATCATATATCAGCTGGTGGTAAAAGGGTGAACGTGCACCCACATCACACAGCTTTCCATACTCTTTTCAAACATGACAACCCCAACCCCCCCCCCCCCACAAGTGTAATCATATATCAGCTGGTGGTAAAAGGGTGAACATGCACCCACATCACACAGCTCTCCACACTCTTCTCAAACATCACATCCCTATACCCCCCCCCCCCCCCCATACACACACACAAGTGTTATCATATATCAGCTGGTGGTAAAAGGGTGTACGTGCACCCACATCGCACAGCTCTCTGCACTCTTCTCAAACATGATGAACCCCACCCCCCACCCCCTCCACACATACAAACACAAAAGTGTAATCATATATCAGCTGGTGGTAAAAGGGTGAACGTGCACCCACATCACACAGCATTCTGCACTCTTCATAAACATGAAGAAAAAAACATGCAGGTATAATCATATATCAGCTGGTGGTAAAAGGGTGAACGTGCACCCACATCACACAGCTTTCGATACTCTTTTCAAACATGACAACCCCAACCCCCCCCCCCCCCCCCCTCCACATCACACAGCATTCTGCACTCTTCATAAACATGAAGAAAAAAACATGCAGGTATAATCATATATCAGCTGGTGGTAAAAGGGTGAACGTGCACCCACATCACACAGCTTTCCATACTCTTTTCAAACATCACATCCCTATACCCCCCCCCCCATACACACACACAAGTGTTATCATATATCAGCTGGTGGTAAAAGGGTGTACGTGCACCCACATCGCACAGCTCTCTGCACTCTTCTCAAACATGATGAACCCCCCCCCCCTCACACACACAAACACAAGTGTAATCATATATCAGCTGGTGGTAAAAGGGTGAACGTGCACCCACATCACACAGCTCTCCACGCTCTTCTCAAACATGACAACCTCACCCCCCCCCCACACACACACACAAGTGTAATCATATATCAGCTGGTGGTAAAAGGGTGAAAGTGCACCCACATGACACAGCTCTCAACACTCTTTTCAAACATGACAACCCCAACACCCACCCCCTCCACACATACACACACACAAAAGTGTAATCATATATCAGCTGGTGGTAAAAGGGTGAACGTGCACCCACATCACACAGCATTCTGCACTCTTCATAAACATGAAGAAAAAAACATGCAGGTATAATCATATATCAGCTGGTGGTAAAAGGGTGAACGTGCACCCACATCACACAGCTTTCCATACTCTTTTCAAACATGACAACCCCAACCCCCCCCCCCACAAGTGTAATCATATATCAGCTGGTGGTAAAAGGGTGAACATGCACCCACATCACACAGCTCTCCACACTCTTCTCAAACATCACATCCCTATACCCCCCCCCCCCATACACACACACAAGTGTTATCATATATCAGCTGGTGGTAAAAGGGTGTACGTGCACCCACATCGCACAGCTCTCTGCACTCTTCTCAAACATGATGAACCCCACCCCCCACCCCCTCCACACATACACACACACAAAAGTGTAATCATATATCAGCTGGTGGTAAAAGGGTGAACGTGCACCCACATCACACAGCATTCTGCACTCTTCATAAACATAAAGAAAAAAACATGCAGGTATAATCATATATCAGCTGGTGGTAAAAGGGTGAACGTGCACCCACATCACACAGCTTTCGATACTCTTTTCAAACATGACAACCCCAACCCCCCCCCCCCCCCCTCCACATCACACAGCATTCTGCACTCTTCATAAACATGAAGAAAAAAACATGCAGGTATAATCATATATCAGCTGGTGGTAAAAGGGTGAACGTGCACCCACATCACACAGCTTTCCATACTCTTTTCAAACATCACATCCCTATACCCCCCCCCCATACACACACACAAGTGTTATCATATATCAGCTGGTGGTAAAAGGGTGACGTGCACCCACATCACACAGCTCTCTGCACTCTTCTCAAACATGATGAATCCCCCCCCCCCCTCACACACACAAACACAAGTGTAATCATATATCAGCTGGTGGTAAAAGGGTGAACGTGCACCCACATCACACAGCTCTCTTCACTCTTCTCAAACATGACATCCCCCCCCCACACATACACACAAGTGTATTAATATATCAGCTGGTGGAAAAAGGGTGAACATGCACCCACATCACACAGCTCTCTACACTCTTCTTAAACATGACAACCCCACCCCCCCCCCCCCACACACACACACAAGTGTAATCATATATCAGCTGGTGGAAAAAGGGTGAACGTGCACCCACATCACACAGCTCTCTACACTCTTCTTAAACATGACAACCCCAACCCCTCCCCCACACACACACAAGTGTAATCATATATCAGCTGGTGGAAAAAGGGTGAACGTGCACCCACATCACAAAGCATTATGCACTCTTCTCAAACATGAAACCCCCCCCCCCCCCTCACACAAGTGTAATCATACATGTATATCAGCTGGTGGTAAAAGGGTGAACATGCACCCACATCACACAGCTTTCTGCACTCTTCTCAAACATGACAACCCCAACCCCCAAAACACACACAAGTGTAATCATATATCAGCTGGTGGTAGAAGGGTGAACGTGCACCCAATTCACACAGCTCTCTGCACTCTTCTCGAACATGACAATCCACCCCCCTCCCGCGCACACACACAAGTGTAATTAAATATCAGCTGGTGGTAAAAGGGTGAACGTGCACCCACATCACACAGCTCTCCACGCTCTTCTCAAACATGACAACCTCACCCCCCCCCCCTCCACACATACACACACACAAAAGTGTAATCATATATCAGCTGGTGGTAAAAGGGTGAACGTGCACCCACATCACACATCTTTCCATACTCTTTTCAAACATGACAACCCCAACCCCCCCCCCCCCACAAGTGTAATCATATATCAGCTGGTGGTAAAAGGGTGAACATGCACCCACATCACACAGCTCTCCACACTCTTCTCAAACATCACATCCCTATACCCCCCCCCCCATACACACACACACAAGTGTTATCATATATCAGCTGGTGGTAAAAGGGTGTACGTGCACCCACATCGCACAGCTCTCTGCACTCTTCTCAAACATGATGAACCCCCCCCCCCCCCTCACACACACAAACACAAGTGTAATCATATATCAGCTGGTGGTAAAAGGGTGAACGTGCACCCACATCACACAGCTCTCTTCACTCTTCTCAAACATGACATCCCCACCCCCCCCCCCCACACATACACACAAGTGTAATCATATATCAGCTGGTGGAAAAAGGGTGAAATGCACCCACATCACACAGCTCTCTACACTCTTCTTAAACATGACAACCCCACCCCCCCCCCCCCCACACACACACAAGTGTAATCATATATCAGCTGGTGGAAAAGGGTGAACGTGCACCCACATCACACAGCTCTCTACACTCTTCTCAAACATGATGAACCCCACCCCCCCCCCCCACACACACACAAGTGTAATCATATATCAGCTGGTGGAAAAAGGGTGAATAAGCACCCACATCACACAGCTCTCTACACTCTTCTTGAACATGACAATCCCCACCCCCCACACACACACAAGTGTAATCATAATCAGCTGGTGGTAAAAGGGTGTTCGTGCACCCACATCACACAGCTCTCCAAACATTTCTCAAACATGACAACCCCACCCCCCCCCCCCCCTTCACACACACACACAAGTGTATCCATATATCAGCTGGTGGTAAAAGGCCGAACGTGCACCTACATCACACAGCTCTCCACACTCTTCTCAAACGTGACAACCTCTCCCCCCCCCACACACACACACACAAGTGTAATCATATATCAGCTGGTGGAAAAATGGATGAACGTGCACCCACATCACACAGCTCTCCACACTCTTCTCAAACATGACAACCTCACCCCCCCCCCCACACAAACACACACAAGTATAATCATATATCAGCTGGTGGAAAAAGGGTGAACATGCACCCACATCACACAGCTCTCTACACTCTTCTTAAACATGACAACCCCACCCCCCCCCCCCACACACACACAAGTGTAATCATATATCAGCTTGTGGAAAAAGGGTGAACGTGCACCCACATCACACAGCTCTCTACACTCTTCTTAAACATGACAACCCCACCCCCCCCCCACACACACACAAGTGTAATCATATATCAGCTGGTGGAAAAAAGGTGAATATGCACCCACATCACACAGCTCTCTACACTCTTCTTGAACATGACAATCCCCACCCCCCACACACACACAAGTGTAATCATATATCAGCTGGTGGTAAAAGGGTGTTCGTGCACCCACATCACACAGCTCTCCAAACTTTTCTCAAACATGACAACCCCACCCCCCCCCCCCCTTCACACACACACACAAGTGTATCGGATATCAGCTGGTGGTAAAAGGCCGAACGTGCACCTACATCACACAGCTCTCCACACTCTTCTCAAACATGACAACCTCATCCTCCCCCCCCCCCCCCACACAAACACAAGTATAATCATATATCAGCTGGTGGTAAAAGGGTGAACGTGCACCCACATCACACAGCTCTCCACACTCTTCTCAAACATTACAACCCCACCCCCCCCCCCCACACACACACAAGTGTAATCATATATCAGCTGGTGGAAAAGGGTGAACGTGCACCCACATCACACAGCTCTCTACACTCTTCTTAAACATGACAACCCCCACCCCCCACACACACACAAGTGTAATCATAATCAGCTGGTGGTAAAAGGGTGTTCGTGCACCCACATCACACAGCTCTCCAAACATTTCTCAAACATGACAACCCCACCCCCCCCCCCCTTCACACACACACACAAGTGTATCCATATATCAGCTGGTGGTAAAAGGCCGAACGTGCACCTACATCACACAGCTCTCCACACTCTTCTCAAACGTGACAACCTCTCCCCCCCCCCCCCACACACACACACACAAGTGTAATCATATATCAGCTGGTGGAAAAATGGATGAACGTGCACCCACATCACACAGCTCTCCACACTCTTCTCAAACATGACAACCTCACCCCCCCCCCACACAAACACACACAAGTATAATCATATATCAGCTGGTGGTAAAAGGGTGAACGTGCACCCACATCACACAGCTCTCCACACTCTTCTCAAACGTGACAACCTCACCCCACCCCCCACACACACACACACAAGTGTAATCATATATCAGCTGGTGGAAAAAGGGTGAACATGCACCCACATCACACAGCTCTCTACACTCTTCTTAAACATGACAACCCCACCCCCCCCCCCCCACACACACACAAGTGTAATCATATATCAGCTTGTGGAAAAAGGGTGAACGTGCACCCACATCACACAGCTCTCTACACTCTTCTTAAACATGACAACCCCACCCCCCCCCCCCACACACACACAAGTGTAATCATATATCAGCTGGTGGAAAAAAGGTGAATATGCACCCACATCACACAGCTCTCTACACTCTTCTTGAACATGACAATCCCCACCCCCCACACACACACAAGTGTAATCATATATCAGCTGGTGGTAAAAGGGTGTTCGTGCACCCACATCACACAGCTCTCCAAACTTTTCTCAAACATGACAACCCCACCCCCCCCCCCCCTTCACACACACACACAAGTGTATCCATATATCAGCTGGTGGTAAAAGGCCGAACGTGCACCTACATCACACAGCTCTCCACACTCTTCTCAAACATGACAACCTCATCCTCCCCCCCCCACACAAACACAAGTATAATCATATATCAGCTGGTGGTAAAAGGGTGAACGTGCACCCACATCACACAGCTCTCCACACTCTTCTCAAACATGACAACCTCACCCCTCCCCCCCACAAACACACAGCACCCACATCACACAGCTCTCTACACTCTTCTTGAACATGACGAACCCCCCCCCCCTCACAGACACACAAGTGTAATCACATATCAGCTGGTGGTAAAAGGGTGAACGTGCACCCACATCACACAGCTTTCTGCACTCTTCTCAAACATGACAACCCCCCCCCCCCCCTACACACAAGTGTAATCATATATCAGCTGGTGGTAAAAGGGTGAATGTTTTTTTTTTATTTTTTTTTTAATCATATTTTTTGAGAAAAAATCGTACTGTCGTATTTACTTCTAAAAATCGTACTGGTTGGCAGCTCTGTAAGTACACATTTAATGTGCAATTTGATCTCCACTTGCCATCCAATTAGATTACATCTAAAACATTTGTAATGTATTTCTTTTACCCTAGGTAGCCATTCAAGAGTCGTACAGCTAGATACGATAATTAATAAAAAATGTCCCAGTCTGTATGTCAAATAAGAAACGTGGAAAAACGCAAGTTTCAGCATCTTTTCCAACGATAACTTGATAGAGAATCAGGGTTAGCATCTTGTCTGAACGTTGTATCGTAGGACAACCGCATCACTGGACGGGGTTTATCGTGAGCATGCACTGTTGTCAGCTGTCATGCTCCTTTCTTCATATAACATTTCAATTTTTTGCATAAATTTCCTGTAGTATGAACAGGCTTTTAGGGCCAGGCGGTTAAATGCATGTATGAACGATGCCTGAAGAGTACTTTTCATGTTAGTACAGGTATATAAAAGTTGAAGGCCCCTGCATCTGAGGATTTATATGAAGCATGAAATAACTCACCGGACCATAAATCCACTCATTCAATTAACTAAAGAGGCAGGCAAACTAAGATTGGTACTGCACACACTCCATGCTAGGTTTATGTAAACTTGTACTGGTCTTAATGACGGTCTTCCCCATTCCTTTTATCAAGTCAATGTATACATTCAAACACATGGAGCTGAGGCTGCATGTGCTGGAATAGCATTTCTTTCTTTCTATTTTTCTATTTTTAAAAATCCAAATCATGGTAAGTATTATCTTCTCAGCTGGGAACAAGAAGGGCATCATCTCAATGTAAAGTGACATGGGTTAACCTAACATATTTGTTTGAAATTGCTCCAAGTGTCCAAAATATGGCACAGATTGTACCCGAGAGCATGTTAATCTTAGAGCCCTTATAAAGTCAGCCCTGGATCATGGCAACAAGAGACCTTGTTCTTTGCACACATCAGTTCATAGTCCTTCCCGGTTTCAAAATTTACATGTTTGACAATTTTTTGTTTGTGGACCATCTTGGTCTTTCAATACAAGATATCATTTTTCCCATATGAAAGGGGGGGGCATCTATGAAAGGGGGGCATCACAAATCATCTCTGCTGTGATCAAGTGAGGAAAGAAAACACCTGGCTTTGGGCTCAGTTTCATCAACTCCTCCCTAATCAAATTGAGGAACATCAAAGCCATAAATTTGTAACATGTTTCAGCATGAGTTTCTCTTTTCAGATAGAGGCTATGCATGATCTGATCATGTTGCTCTGTACCTACGTGTTCACATGTTCATCATGACAAGTATTTCAAGGATTCACAGCCGTAGTGCTTCTCCGATCCACTACCACAAAAAGTAATGAAGGAGAGTGTGCTTTATTGTTTTTCGTTGGGGGGGGGGGTTCAGTCTTACTTCGGATCTTCAACCCCTACCTTAAAAAACAAATGTATTTAATGGGGAGAGGGGCAGAAACATGTATTTTGCTTCATACTGCATGCAGTTTCAGTCACCTAACCTCAACATCCATATAGTGATAGAAAGCTTTTACTCCAGTATAGCTGCAAGACAGTATGTTGTTGTTGTAGTTTTTATTTTTTTTTTTTTTTTTTGGGGGGGGGGGTGTTTTGTCTAGCTTGAGTCCTACATTTTATCCTAAATACCAACATACAATCTGATACCCGATGCAGGGAGATATTTGCTTGAGATACATTTTGTATGTTACCGTTCTCTATCCTTGCCTCAACATCAATAAGATGGTGGAGAGCATTCACTCCTGTCACGATTGCAATACCCTATGATTTGTTTTAGTCTAGCGTCAGTCCTACACTATATCCTGAATACCAATGTATAATCTGAAGCAGCAGATACCTGAAGCAGCAGATATTTGCTTAGGATCTGTTCACTCCTGTCAAGATGCAATACCCTATCCTAAACACAATTGTACATGTCAATGTGCTTGACTATTCTGTGTTTTTTTAGTACGAAAAATTAATTAATTAATTAATCACCAGTCCCTTATCCTCAACATGAAAGTGCATGCCTATATAAAGAGGGAGGGGAGAGGAGGGGAGCTTAAGGGAGGGGGGCTTTACTTCACTCTCCATATACATGTACCTCTGATCTTGCCTCTTATCTAGCCTTCCTGCCTCAAACATTAATGTTATCTAGAGTCAGTGGGATGCTCCTTCTTTGTCTGGTATCCCAAACTAGGCCCCATATTATTATGTGCACTTCAGTCATGCCAAGCAGGCCGGCCGGTCCAGGGCAGAGCTTTCATGTATCGTGGTGTGACCTCTACCCATTTCCGTCTTGCTCAATAATTTCATTCTGCCATGCTTCATGAGAGGGAGGCAATCGATCCTTTATCTATCACTACAAGTGGCTAACACGTGATCCTTGCTATAGACGGTTCTAAAGACCTTTCTTCACTAAGCAAAATATATTACATCCTATAAAATTTGGATGTTCATTGTACAATGTACAAGTATGTGTACAAAAATTAGGTAAAATTGCACTGTATAGTCTAGCTAAATCATGTCAAGGTTACCAAGTTCAAACCTAACCCTGATCTTATACCTAACCTTAGGTCTAACTCTAAACCTTCAGAAATTAACAATAATTGAACTTTCATGTAACAACTTAAATTAATTTGAGACCTCATTCTGCATGATTACCCAAAATTTAGTAGAGTACATCTTATCAGACCTATCATATTTTTAAACTGTACATTCAAGCTACATATGACAGAATATAATCTGCTTGAAGTGACCAATGCTGTATTGTTGAGAGTGTAATAATATACACAGCAAAAGAATGTATGTGTATGCATGCACCCACCGCCTCAACAATAATTTCATTACTTTGTACATTCCCATCTCTGCCAAGGATGAACTACAGTCAACATCTCCTTGAACCCTGCAATATAGGAACAGAGGGGGGGGGGGGGGGCACAGGTTGGTAAATCTACATACGACCCGACCTTCACGAGGGTCGGTCCTACAAAGTGGAAACGGAGGCATTGTGGGAAGGCGAGCTGATTATTATGTCTGGGGGCAGTGTTCCACTGCACTGGGCGACAATTGAACGGAGGAGGTGACGGAGGTGAATGCTGGGTTGACTGTAGGGAGGCTGGTGATTGTTTATTCGGTTGGTGGCAGACTGATGGCAGCCTGATCCACATAGAGATGGATTTCTTACCCAATAAAAGATATTCATATTTGTAGAACAAAAGATATTCATATTTGTAGAACAAAGAAAAAGCAATATGAGGACATTAAGACAATAAATAAAGATTACCACGTTATATCAGGGTAAAAAATAAAATATATATATATGAAGAGCTGGGACCAGCAAAGGACATGAGGACATTAAGACCATGAATAAAGATTACCACGTTATATCAGGGTAAAAAAATATATACCGTACTGTATGAAGAGCTGGGACCAGCAAATTACCTCATCAGGTACACTATATTTTGTTACATATCAGGGCTCTTACAACAGAATTCCACTGTAACCTGCCTTCTGGGTCAAGGGCTATTTATGAAGTATATGTAAGGAGCTCATACAAGCAAGTTCATTATTTAATATAATCATGCAAATCTTTTAGCCAGAATACTTGATAATTAAATTACCATATTCTTAAATCATATATCAATCATGGATCAAGGATTGTGATAAAATATCTACATGTAGTGTTCTTTTGGTAGGAAAAAAAATGTCAATTTGTGATGCTTCTTCTTTATTCATAAATATACAAAGCCAGGATGCTCAAAATAAAATTTTGTATCATTAATCTTCACACCCATCTCTTAGAATCTAGGGTAGTATTAAATATAGAGATCTAAAAGTAAAATGTCTGTTTTAATGGGAGTAGCAGGATTTATAAAATCAAATTTGTAAGTGCCATGGGAACCTGAAAAACAGTTGATAAAAAGATGAAAACAATGTCAGAAAACAGAAAATCTTTCAAAGACAGGAGAACCTATCTAAGGCCTCCTTCGGCACTCCGTATAAACAGGGTAACTTATAAAAGGCCTCCTTACAGGGCTGCAATCTTTTTAGGGGGGCTGCTCCATGGCTGCTTTTGTATTTAAAAGCAGCCTTATAGCAGCCTAATAATAGAGCTGACAAAATCTCATTAATGTACGGTATACGATTTACATGATTTGCTTTCTACTTTACCTCAAACTCCGGTGATGATTTGATAATGAGTGCTTGTCTGCAATCTGGGGATCTGTAAATGAAATAAAAAGGAGATAAAAATCAATTAAAACAACCATCAAAACTGAACAGTTGCAAGCAAATTACTTGAATGTCTTACTTACAGGCATTATATGCTACATGTACAGGTAATCTTAATATCAATACATACATGTACATGTATTAGAAGAATAAGAATATTCATAAACTGAAATTAATTTATTTGATTTAATAAAACGTAAATTCATTTTATTGATTAAATTTACTGTGATATATCGATATATCAATCTAAATGTACATGTATAGTAAGATTAATTATGCCTGCATCTGCACCTGTCTTCTTAATACCAGAAGAAAGAAGAATATTATTTCATGTACAAGTGCACATATCATCAACACATTGCTACAATAACATGTACCGTACATGCAGTTGGTACCTCTAATGTGTAAATTGTTCTTGTGTATGCGCGGGAAGAGTGTGTGGTCTACAGTTAGATTCAAGAGCACATTCACACCCATGTACTCAAGGCTGTACCGAAGATGTTCGCCTAAAAGCATTCATGCATTTCACTTGTCAAGTCATCTCCTTTCTCCATCCCTTTCTCCCATCTCCCTTTTCCCCCGGTCTTCTCCGCCTCTCTCTCTCTCTCACTCTCTCTCTCTCTCTCCCTCTCTCTCTCTCTCTCTCTTTTCATATCTTTATCTCTACAATGTACATGTACATGTATGTCCGTCTTTTTGTCTCTTGTCTGTGCATCAGATTTTTCTGTGCATGTCTTTATCTCTCACTACGATCTCTCAGTCATGTCTCTGTCACAATCTCTCATTTCTATCTCACATTTTCTGTCTCTGTCACTATCTCTCACCTCTCTCACATTTTCTATCTCTCACCTCTATCTCTATCTCATATTCTCCCCATCCCTCTTCCTATCTCTCTCTCTCTCTGTTCCTGTCTCCCATTTCTCCATCTCTCTCTCCAGCTGCTTAACTAGAAGCGAGGGGTACATGTGCAGTGTATGTACATGTACGTGCTAAGGTGTGTTCTTCTGCCCAGGTCTCTTGACTTCAAGAATGTGCCCATTGCTACTTTATATTGACAATATCCAGCATCAAATCCCAGTCACACTGACGAGACCGACACCAGGCCGAAAGCAGATCGCATAAAGTAATTACATTACCCTGAAGTTCCAATAATCTGTCGGTTTGGAGTCAATGTGGAGTTGGTCTGGCAGTGTGACTGAGGTAGATGCCGGTACTATTCGCCTTCTCACTCTCCACCACAAGGAAATACAATTTCCTGGCCACCTTTGGTCACACCTGCGAGATGCAATTGATCCCTTCTTTGCTCTCCCTTGGCTCTGGTTTACATTTGGAATCAGAGTTTACTCTCTTGCCTAAATACTATTGTGTGTATTTGGGTTGTGTATGAACAGACAGTTCAGAAAAAAAGGCACATTAATACATGTTTCAAACTAAGTAAAGGAGTTCCTGGATAAATGATCTTTACAAAATTGCAATTTTGCTGAAAACCTATCATCGTCATTGTAATAGTAAAAGAAAAAAAAAATTAAGAGAAACAAAAACCATCTGCTTAACAATTTAAAAGGGTACATGCCACAATTTTTTTTCAACAAAGTAGATGTCAACATTTCTTTATATCTATGCAATCATAAATGTACAGTACATGCCTGTTAAATTCAGCTCTAAAACTGAATAATTTATGATTTTCTCAGAATCAAAAGCCCTGACTTACAAGTACATGTACATGTATCTACAAAGAAGAATAACATAGGTTGATTCAAAGATAGGATTGAGCAGTTTGATGAAGATTTTGAAGAGAAAAATCAGGAGAAAAATCTATAGAAAGCGACAACAATTTATCTGCAATGCTAACAAGACCCTGCACATACATTGTACAGATACAAATATGCAGGCAAACATGTTTTTGTAACTTGCTGACAATTTTTTCAGCCAACCCATTGGAGGCTGGCTGGCGAGCATTGTGACACAGGTCCCGACAGACCCTGCCTGCGGCAACCATTATACATTGTAGGTGACACGCATCATGCACGATGGAATATTCGATATGATAAAATTAATTGAAGTGAAAGAAAAAGTGGAAGCATAAGAAATTTTATATACCTCACTTAAGTAATCCAGCCATCTGATTGGTCGAAATTGCATTCATAAACTTCAACTGTTCCTGTAAAATTCCCGGTAACCATGCTTAAAACATTTCAATATTTTTAATAACCATGGTTATTAAAAAAATAAGTCAGTCTCCATGGTTACCCCATAGGTTTACATGTTAAAAAATGGTTTGAGCGATGGAGGATACCATACGTGTGCGAAAAATTGGTCGGCAATTTCAATACAATTGAATCTCGATCGATCTTACCGACAATTTTATCTTGCATTGTTGACATGAAGACGAAAATAAACTCTCAAAAACAAAAAAACAACATCTGCCGATAGATCTTGATCTAAGTTCGTGCCAATATGCATTGCAAAAGTAAAAGAAGGGTCCGTTTCATGGAGCTTTTGCAAAGCATCCCTCACGCGGAGCCGTTTTCAATCCATTTTAATGTATATATTGGAGAAAACTGCCAAAGCATGTTAACGGCGCCTGATAGCTGAGTGGTCTAAGCGTTGGTTTTCGATACACCTCTTGTTGTACGCAAGAGTTCGAATCCCGTCTTCGACAAAAATGAAAAATATTTTTTATTTTTTATTTTTTAGTCTATTTTTTTTCGGCATATAAAAGTATTAATGACTGCTTTAATATTCGAGAAATAGTTGTTTTCATACGCTCTCGGGAAGGTTACAATTGGGCTATTCCCCTCGGCAAGCCTCGGGGAATAGCACAATTCTAACCTTCCCTTGAGCGTAATAAAACAACTATTTCTCTCAAAGCAGTCATTAATACTATAGTATATGTTCAGGTGTTTTTAAGACAGGAGAAGTGACTGATTTAGCTCTGAGTTTTAAGTAAAAAGTTACACACACAAAAAAAATGACAGATCTATGACAGATCAAAAGGAGCATGTGTGGAAAAAACAAGAAAATATTATACATGTACATTGTACATGTAGTGTAAAGCCACTGCAAATAACTTGCTTCTTAAAAAAAAACATAAAGAGCTCCCACATGTACAGTATAAGCCAAGTAGCCAACAGTCTATATTTTGACAATCGTAGTTAAACATCAAATACAGAGTATAGTACTTGCAGGCCTACATCAATTTTTCAGATAATTGTATTGTACACTGTAATGTACATTATACTAGTGCTGTAACATCACGGATATCTCCAATTCCGTTTAACCGCCAGTCAAAACCGGACGGTTTTCGGTTAAACGATTTTTTTTTTTTTTTTAAATTAAAAAAAAAAAAAAAAAAAAAAAAAAAAAAATCATTTTTTTTTTTTTTTTTTTTTAATTTTAATTTTTTTTTTGCGGGAAGGACTTTCAATTAACTGCGAGGTGCATTTGAAGGCGCCGATTTGTGCTTGTGAACTTGTCACAAATAGTAAAAATTTCGTTTTTAGAAGAATTGTAAGATCATTAATGTACATTAAAAACAGTAGAGAACTTAGGATAGAACCTTGTAGTATACGCGGTGTGTAAAAGTTGGATGAATTATTATTATAAAATACATATTGAGATCTATTACAAAGATTACTTTCAAACCAAGATGACAGACAAACTGAAGTGTTGTTCTAGTTTCAGAGTGGTGAGTCAACACACAGATAACTGAGCTGGGAGACATTGCCAGACATAGTGCCAGGTGGAGGGGCATAAATCGAAACTCTAAAAAAAAAAAAAAAAAAAAAAAAAAAAAATTATTAAAAAAAAAAAAAAAAAAAAAAAAAAAACGGGAAAACGAAACCGTCTAATTGAAAACGGAATCCGCCATGGGCGGTCGGATACCGGACGGTTAAACGTTTGACTACAGCACTACATTATACTGTAGTCTCATTATTCAATTATCAAATAAACAGTATGGCCTATGGTCATTATAATCCTTCCGATGTCAAACTAAAATGTCAATTTATTTTCTGCTTCGTAGACATTTACCATCTACTAATTTGAAACATCAAATGTCATGATGTTCCTCCCTACTAGATATGTCACTTTATTTCCAGCTCTCTCAGACGTAATAATAATGACAAGCGTATCTGGATAATCGTAGGCTACTCTACACAATAATGTACATGTACATGTACATGCAGGCCTATTAAATGTACTGTACATGTATGTAAATATACACACAAACAGGACTACAGTATTAAAGTAAGTAAGTTAGTAAGTAGTTTGATAAAATACATGAATTGGAAACATTGGTCACAAAATTAGTATACTAATATACCCATACAAAAATACAGAACTTACATAATTTCCTGCGATATCCTTGCAAGACCTTTACAGGCACATTTCTCTGCCTACATGAAAACCATTGCATCCCCCTTCCTTTCATTTTGGTCTCTCAAGAAAATATGTCTCCTTAAAAAACAAGGCCTTAGTAAAGGTTGCTGTTTCGCAATTTACTTCATATTCTTCTACAGAATTCATTCTGTCGCTGCACATAATGCACACTTCAGCATGTACTTTATCCTTCATCCTCATACTGCTGCTAATACAATGCCTGTCACTTTGCCAAAGCAGATCCATCCAACATTGTGGGCAAGGGGGGATTTACTTCAAATGTGAAGTGTACACCGCATGAATAATGAAGGAAAAATCACACATCAACAGCATGTAGGGATTGTGTTCATGAATCTTTCCAGAAATATGTTTTGGCACTTGCCAAGTATGGAATAACTTGGAGCTTGTTTGTATCCTTGAAGGTGTACCAGCCTACATGTAGTAGCAACAACAAAATTCAGCCAAAAAACATATTGGACAAGTATGACAATGTGTATTCATAATTGTCAGCATACAAGCTAATGAAGTTACTTAAATTCAATAATAAACTAACTTCCCTGCGGTGATTTTGCACATAAACAAATTGCAATTTCATATTGAGCTTGACATGTATATTTACAGGTATAGTACCTCGAGCAAGCAATATTAACCAAATATGCAAAACAGTATGTCCCAGGATTTTAAGAAACCTTGCACACACAGCCATGCAAAATTTACCACAATGTTCAATACTATCAGTCCAGGAAATTCAACTTTTGCACGTTATATTGCAAAAAATCAGGGATGTAATTCAATCATTTGCTGTATGAAACTTAAATAGAAATTTGGACCATCATTAAATTTGAAGTTCAAGAAAGTTTCCAGATTGCAAACATTGATGATTTAACAATGTGCAAGTGGAATTGGTGTCCCACAATTGCCCCACGGTCAATGCCCTTTACTAACCGGGGTAATAGTATATTTGTAAAGCGCTCAGAGACATTTGTATTAATCGTTATATCCCTCATGTATAGTTGCTTGCATTGCGATTGTACAGAGCACGAAAAAGGTATAGACAAGTACTATCTACCGATCTCAGTACTTATTGTAAAGTAATTTTTTGCTGCTACCCCACTTGCCCACCCTTGCCCATTGAATACGCATAGCAAAGTAGGTTACGCGAAATGTCAAAGTCAATGTCAAATAAGTGCGCATCGACTGTATTACCGTATATAACGGTGTATAAACCGCACTTTTTGCCGCCGAAAAAATTTCAAAGTCGGGGGTGCGGTTAATACACGGTACACCAAAAAAAAAAAAAAAAAAAAAAAATTTTTTTTTTTTTTTTAAAGTTTCAATTTATGCCCCTCCACCTGGCGCTATGCCTGGCAATGTCTCCCAGCTCGGTAATCGGTGTGTTGACTCACCACTCGGAAACTAGAACAACACTCAAATTTGTCTGTCATCTTGGTTTGAAAGTAATCTTTCTGATAGATCTCAATATGTAGTTTATAATAATTCCTCCAATTTTTCTTCTATTACATGGTGTACCACAAGGTTCTATCCTAGGTCCCTACTGTTTTTTAATTTACAGTACCATAATGATCTTACACACACAAAAAAAAAAATCTCTGCAAAATTTTTTTTTTTTTTTTTTTTTTTTTTTAAGGGCGAAAAAGAGGGGTGCGGTTAATACACGAGGGCGGTTTATACAACGTTATTTACGGTACATGTATGCATGTTGTTGCGCTTTGTAAAATCTAGCTGAAGCTAAACTGTCTGCAGAATCAGTTCTTATTATTATGTAAAATTCACTTTAAATAGACCTTATTGCCGATGTGGGATATAAAACAAATATTAACCTCCTTTACTCGGGCAATGGATACAAACTATCATCGCCTCGGTGATGATAGTTTGCACCATTACCCTCGTAGTCGATTAATATTTGCTTACTATATAAAAGCTAAATATTATTATTATTAACCAAATTCTTAACTTCAATCCTGAACAAAATATTAATTCCTTTTCCTAACCCTAAGTCTATATCTCTGACAAAGTTAAGCCTAGAGGAATTGTTATTGGAGCATACTGTACATGTATGTGTATGAGCACCATCCCAAACGTGTTCCAGATTAGTGGGAAGTTCAGAGAAACTAGTAGGAGGAGTGAAGGGCGCAACAGGACCTGACAGCATTACAATGCAGGAAGTCGTTGGGAAGCAATCAATTTGGAGGATAATGTGGTCGAGTGATCAAGCAAATCAAGTCTGGTATGTAGCCTCTCCTGCCACTGTGTACTATGTACAGGATATGTCTCAATCTGCCACTTAAGCAATCTGCCACTTAGGCAATCTCAAGGTAGGTGCTTAGGTTATATACCAGGATGGTTCTGACAACGAGGATCGTTTCATTACAGGTGCCCTCAAAACAAATGTACATGTATATATATATTGTGGTTTGTGCATAATGAAGGGTATGGGAAGAATTTACATAGGCAGGCAGGCAGGTATTCATGTATGTGGGCCCACCTGCAGTAACTACAACCTGTATGCATGTAAATGTACAATCACAGTGGCTGAATCCAGAGGGTTAACATGGGCACATTAAACACACAAGAATAGCCTACAGTACATGTATTGCCATACTGCTATGAAATAAAATTCAAAGAGAGAGAGAACATATCACTAAGAAGAACATTGTGAAAACCCAGTTTTGAGACAATCAGATTTCTCAAATATATATCCAACTTGCTAATCTTGAAGATCACCTGAACAATCCATTCCCAGACTACACCTACTGTGAACTTGAAGAACTGCTGAAGTTGCTTGTCAGCCATGGACCAGTAACTATGATGAGCTCATTTTCACCAATAGAGTGGTCATCGGCCAGTTCACATTGGGCGGGAGACACTGTAAGGAGGCCCTTTCAACCTGTCTTCTTCAGCTCGAGTTTGCCATTATCCCGAAGCTCAAAATTGCGTCCTCACCAGACCGATACGCTCATCAAAAACTAGCTCGAACGGGCGCAAATCAGCCTGCTATTTCCCAAATAGCGGGACATATTTTGGAAACAAGACCAACATTTCTCGACCAAATATCCCGCTAATTGCAACTGCGGGCTGATCAAGATTGGGATAGTTAAAATAGCGGGTTATTTGGCAAACTCGAGCTGATGAAGCCAGGCCTTATGATTGACCAGTAGAAAATTAACCCTTTCATTATTCAACACTGAACAGGCCTGGAGCATTGCAGAAGCAGCAGCAGAAGCAGCAACATCAAGCTACCGTAACAGCGATCTCCATCTTGCATCTGTGCTAACTTATTCATGGCTTATGTACGGCATAGCTTGGGATATAATCCATTATCCCTGACGATAACCTTTCCCTGCACACATGGGTACCGGAGGCCTCGGTGCAGGGATAGCTAGGACATGGTGGTGGAGACATTTTCTAGCTTAATATTTCATGAATATTTTCTCACATACATGCATACGACAGAGTGTTCTTGGTACAACATACATGTAAACTACACAATACGTTTATTTTTCCTTAGGAACCTTGTACAAATAGCAAACATTCAGGATATTGGAGGGTTTTTTTTCTCCAGTTGTTTGAGGGCATAGGGGCTCTTTTCACATTTTGAGGCTCCTTTAAAAGCCTCTAAATTTCTTTACAAGGGGTGATTTGAGATATAAATAGCAGCTCATTTGAGGGGGGAAATAGCCTAACCCAGTTAATACATTAAATATTATGCAACACAGAAAAATAAGACTTTTTGATTGGAATTTGATATTCATATGAAGATATCATTACAACAAGCAAATGCCACATGAACACCTTAACCTGTATGTTTTCATCTTAGAGGAAATCATTATCCAGTTTTAGATTCCTTGGGGTTTTTTTCCCTTGTTTTGTCTGATCTTGATCAATAAACACTTTGGACACAATTTTTGTATCATACATTTGTACATGTACTGTATTGTCTGTACATTGTAGCCAATAAGAACAAATCCATAGTGCCTTTAAGCCTCGAGTTGCTGCTGGCAGTAGCAGGCCAATGGTTCTGTGTTAAATGAATCATGTCAGGTAACACAGAATACTTTCTCAGCCAAAATGGAATGGAAACCTTATTCCCAGCCCAACAATAAGGTGAATGCGCTTGGCTAGGAACCTACTGATCAAGTTACATCACAGAGTGCACCATAGAATACAGACAATAAACAAAATTGGAGGCACTTTAACCTAGAAAGGAGACTTGGAAATTGTGCAGAATGTACGTGAAGGGAATTTCAAGGAAAATCTGGCCCTTTCCTCCTCACTTTCTTTCTTTTGGTGTGAGGGTGCAAAGCATACAGATAAAATTTCTCTGAGAATTTAATAATCATGATCAATAGATTAAAGTACAAGCAGGATACATTGTACAATATCATATTCAGAGTCCATTACTATTGACGTAACTTTATGAGGTGCATGTATACTCACATGTCTAACATGTGATAGTTTCAAAGAAAATTCTCAAATAATATTATGTTTTGTAGGTTTGGATTCATACAGTGTATCTTGTGAGGTCCCCTCCCGTTTGCTCTGTACTGAAACAAAATAAACTTCAAAATTAATTTTTCAAAAATAACAATAAAAACAGAAAGAAAAAAATAAATAAATAAATAAACTTCAAAAATTCATAACTTTCCGACTTTTATTCATATTTTGCTCAAACTTTCACTGAATTGTTTTTCTCATATTTCTGCTTTAATTACTACCAGCTAATTACAAGGGCGGACTTCCCCTTTAAGTGTAGACTAATCAATGCTCTCACATACGTCCTAACATGCATGGAAGTTAACTACTATACTGGTACTTCAGTTAGGTTTTATGAAGGCCTTGATAATATAAAATCATAATAAAAATCTGATTCACTTTACATGTACATGCTTTTTAATCATAACCACTTGAATTTCTGTGGGGATAATTCTTTGTAACAAGTGTACGCTTTTTGGGGTGTGAGATGGTAATTTGTCCCTCTTAAAGAGAAGGTGGAGTTCTGGGAAGAGGTGAAAAATAAAGTGTGAGCGTTATCATCGTTTATATGCAAATGTTGAATAACATCACATCAAAAATGTTGCCTGAAAAGCATGGCTCTTCAATGGCATGTAACAGCATAAAATTCAGAACAGATTTTTTACGCCACATGTTTGTGTAGTCCCATGTACAGGGCTTGTAACTTTACCCAGACTGGGCCAAATTTCTTATCATTTTGATGATTCCTGAACCTTGCTGTACAGGCCAATACTTACAATGTATATAATGATCAACCTTTTCTGATCGATACCACGTTTCTCTCACAATGCAATCGCATGACCAGAACTGAACTTTATCTTTAAGCTCTTCCATCTTTTGATATCTGCCGAACATGTACATGTAGGCACCCATCCTGTCTTTGGTGCCCTTTGACCTTACACACCTGCACAAAGATTGATCCCATGGTACCACTGAAATATTCAACGGCTAGAAAAAATGCTAAAAGCTGCTAAAAAGTTCAAAGAGGAGACGGAGAAAACCCGAGAGGTTTGTGAGATCATCATATCTGTAAATCGCTAAGAGGAATGCACTATAAAATGTCACCACGCTGACTGTACAACTAAGTGTGAATATTATACATGTAGATCCATGTTGCACGCAACCACAAAACATCATACTTGCATGCAGGTACATGTCCGCAATAGAGCTGCAGTGCATTAATGCAAGTATGCAACAAAATGCAGACTAGAGAAAAATACCATGGAAATCCAATCTACAGGCCTCATTTCAGCTCACCGTGTTAACAGGGTGAGCAGCCAAGGGCTTCTTTTCCTTAAGTTTGGGGCTGCTTTTGGGGGCTGCTTTTAGGGGGCTCGATGGGGAAATGGCAGTGAGGAGGGTCACCATGACATACATACATGTAAGTCCATCATATTCTTGGACCCTCACTACAAATAGGGCTTTAGTCCCATTTAACCCATGATAACAAATCACATTTTTCTAAAGGTCTAAAAGAATCAGGTGGTGCTCATCAAATTGGCCTCAATTTTGTGTTCTCTCTTCCAGTTTCAAATATAAAGTTTAATATTAAATGAACCACTGTGAATGAATCAGCTGGTGCGCCTCAAATTGGCACCAATTTGTTTTGTTTTTTCTCTCTTCCAGTTTCAAATATAAGTTTTAATATTAAATGAACCACTGTGATTGCAATTACAAAATCAACAAGGAATTGCCGATTTGAGCACAAACAGAGTGATTATAAATTTCACTCCGCATTGCCAATTTAGTAACTGGATCAGTTAGGATGAAATCACTCTCATTCATGATCGACACAATGTACTGCAACAGAAATGCACACCAATTTTTTAGCAATTTTTTACTTTCGGCTCATGTGCAATTAGTAATTCAGAGCATTCTGGACCAAAAGATAAAAATGAAAGGTCACTAAACTACTATACATGCAGGTTAAAGGTAAAGACCAGTATTGGAAACGCCCCAATTTCAAAAAATGAAATGGAAGCTCCCATTACCAATCATGTGAAAGAATATGTTTTGACTAATACATGATGATAAAAAATTTGCTGGGAAACTGCCTACTAATTGATATATTTGGTAAATTATTATATCTATTTGACTGTGAGAGATATAGGGTAGTCCCATCTTTCTGTGTATAGTGCTTGTAACTTTACGAAGAATGGGCCAAATTTCTTATCATTTTGATGATTCCAGAACCTTGCAGATGCTAGATGCTAGATGCTAGATAATCAACCTTTTCTGATCGATTCCACAACGTTTCTTTCACAATGCAATCGCATGACCATAACTGGTCTTTACCTTTAAGCATGTACTCTATGTTTGCATGAATACTGGGCAGCTCTATAATACATGCACATAGCACTGTCTGGACAACAATCACTCCCTTATCCTTGATTTGTAATCAAAGACCAGTAGCTCACTAGTTGTACATTACAATGCACTGTGACCCTTGGTGCCAAATATGATAGATCCATTGTGCTGCCTTAAAGGTCTTATGCTTGATTTTTCAATTTGTCACCTAAATTTAAGTAATACATCCATAAAAGTGGTGAGGAGAATGATCAAACTTTATACAGAGAGAAAAAAAAAAGTTTTTCTATATGAATCATATGAATTTGATTTGCATTGTGGTATGAATAGCTCTAAAATCATGCATAACCATCATTATAACGAATGCCTAGAGGACTTGCAAAGGAATTTCTTACCTCATCACCATCCATACTGTAGACAACATTGCTTCACATAACCTTTTGGACGTTTTTTCTTCAAACGTGTCTTTTTAAAAGTTATTTGGTACCTTTGATATTTCCTCTCCCCTCTTTTTAACGACCCCCCCCCCCCCCCCTCCTCCCTAATAGCCTGAGCTTATCAATCCCTTTGTAATATCCTGTTTGTTTTGATCTGAAATCAATACCTGATACAATGGGCTTTGGCTATACATGTAGGTGTAATCCTCAATGCTAGGTTCAATGAAAATGGGCCCTGATTTTTAACACACATGAGTGGCATTTCACATCAGAAGCTTTGGAAGTTTGGACCAAAACAAATGGAGTAGTTCAGAGTCATCGAAGCATTAAATGTAACTATGTGTTAAAGTAAATAAATAGACAATGCCCTTCTGGTTCGAAACAGTACAGTGAAACCTGTCTATTAAGACCACCCGAGGGAGACAAGAAAAGTGGTCTCTACAGGCAGGTGGTCTTTATTTGATGTACAGGTTCCTTTAGTACATGTTTCAATGAGAAACCATTTTCAAGGTAAACAAAACATGGTCATTGTAAGTTTGTAGACAGGTGGTCACTAAAGCAGGTTTGACTGTACTACATGTACTGTACATTAGCTTCATACCTCACTCCTCAGTCATACTGCAAAACCGACCCCAGACCAACTCCAAAGCTCCAAACTGACTTATTTGTTGCCATCTTATTTATTAGTATGATTTCATTTCATCACTGAATTGTTGACTACATACACATCTATGTTACATGTCACAAGTGTTACACTTGGCGCCCCATGACCAAATAATATTTAGTGACCTTCATAAACTTTCATTCATCTCTTCAATCTCTCTTCAGAATTCCATATTCGGAAGAAAATTCTGATTTTGTATAATTATGTTGTATTTATTTAATACAAATTCTTCTTTCTGACCCTCATGGGGACATGATACAGTTAAGTACAACATGCCATGTACATGTACAGCAATGGCCATGTACCGGTACATGTATAATGTACATGTGTAAATGAATACAGTATGTTTACATGTGAATGTAAATTAAATGTGCATGTACCGGTGCTAACAAAATAATTTTCCATGAAACAAAAAACTTGCATGTGACCTACAGTACACTGTACAAGTAGAATACCTGTTTACACTTACCGGTACAAGGCCATTATGTGACATGATGAAACAATGCTTTCCAGAACTTACAGCATACTCGCTCAAAGGTCACTTCTTAACGTGTGTCAACACTGATCTCAATATCACTTTGATCTCTCAACAATGATTAGACTATGGCTACAGATTCACAGGCATATCTTCATACTCATACAAACAAGATCTCACCATGAATCTAAGAAACATATTTAAATCAGCCTTGTCATGCATTTGTGTAATGAATTCTTTATGTAGGAGTAATACATGTGGTCATGAAATACACTTTTGCATCAAAAGGCAGGAAGAACTCCCTGAAGTTCTCATACATGTAGTCAGGGGTGTTCATTGCATGGATACACTATAAGCAACAATGCTCCAGCAATCTACGGTAATCCAGAGAACATGACCTACCGGTATATCCCAACTAGCCCGACATTGAAGAGCTCTTTCCTTTTCTTAAACAAAATATTTCATCCTGAACATATTTTTGTTACAATGTAAATGTACATGTACCTCTATACATTTACTGCAAATGTGTCAATGACATTTCCTATACAGAGTGGCCCACAAGGTTGTAAAACATGCAATAGTGGCAGGTTTTTAAGTTTTATTGTACATGTATGTTTGAAATCAGCAACAAGTATCATTCTCAACCAAAATTATTGAGGAAATATTTGTCATAAAATGTGTTTGAACATGCTTTAAAATGTGGATTAGATTGCACCAGAGTGCATCTTAGGACCATTAAGCATGCCCAGGAACCCAGTCACAAGGACCTTCCTGCTTTGCATGTCAGTTCATAGTTGGCTCTTTCTATAAATAGAGGGCCCATGCAGTATTTCATGTAGGTGTGCTATACTTTTACTATTTTCTCACCCATGCATTGAGTATTGTTTTTTTTTCTTCATATATTTCAACAAAGTATTAATATAACATCCTTATGATGCATTGTCTGCAAAATGGATATCATTTTTATTTTTGTTATTTAAAAAATAATCCGTGGTTTCTCACCATGATTTCAAGCAAGAATTGTGACATTTTACTTTCCCATATTAAACTGCCTTTAAAACACTTAAATAATGTTTACTCTTGATTGCAGCACACAATACCACGTAAATTATCTACTTTGTTTCAACTTATCATGGTCTTTTCCCGTCGCTTGATGTCTAAAATTATTCGAGGTCGATTTGTTTACATACTGAACTTCGTAACATTTCGTTTCTCGATATGTTACGTCGGGACCGGACGCTATTGAATAGCGGTACAAAAAAAATCCGAGTCAACTCATCGGAAAACAAATACAAATCTTTCAAGAAAACAACAATGGGTTTATAAGAACTCTGACAGCATTTCTATGGCAGAGAATTTTCACAGAATTTCCAGAACTAACATCAACCAATAACACTTGGATTCTCGCAATTTTGTTACGAAGAGAACATTTGACAAACATGTCTGTTCGCCCCGAGTGAAGTTGACCACGGCGAATCGTACCATTGTGAAGAATGCCAAATACCCAGCATGCTTAGAGGCAAGACTGTACCCCAAACATTTTTTCCTGTCTTCTACGTCATTTTATACGTGTGGTTTCCCCTCGTTACGACGGTAGAAATGTTACGAAGTGAGATACCAGTACAACTATTTTTGTGAATGAGTTCTGACACGCTTCCCTCATTGGCTGCCGAAATATGTTAAACATTATTCCATTATTCGTTACGAATAATGGACAGGCGCTCGTTTCTTTCATTTTTTACGATTTAATGACATTTGTGATTGAGAAACTTTTATTTTTAAGCAGTGGATATCAAATCTTTGTTACGAAGTATTCTAACTCGACAGTGGACTCGTCCACTTGCGTTGGGGGACACACCAATACACATGGGTCAATATATGATATGTTGCAGGAGCAGATTTGCTCATTAAATAATGTAATTGTCACTGTTGATATAACACAGCAACGAAATAAAATATTCAATGAGTATTCCTCATTTTGTAACCCAAAAAGAGAATCTATAGCAGTAAAATAATCCAGGTACCCCCGCGAAATATTCGTACCTCCCATTCATTGACCGAGCGACCGAGATCTGAGGCGACCGGACCCAGATTTCTGTTGTCAAATTCAGCCCAGAAAAGGTAAGTTACCGTGAATTTCTGTTCTTTTCTTTGCATAATAAAATCGGCAGTAAAACTATGATCCATATTTTTGAAATCATGACAATAACCATGCTTTTAATACTTATTACTTCATTTCATTTCGTTTAATTTGCGAAGAAATTTGCTTTTGAGTCAAACCTTAATTACAGTCCCACATATTGAAAATTGTGTAACATGTAAGAGTTTGGCGCTAACTCCCAAATTTTCCCGGCCATGCAGAAAAAGTAAAGGGATTTTTAACTATAAATACAAATAATGTCTTGCTCTTTTTGGCGTTGCCATGCTACGAAACTGAAGTATAGATTTGTGTCGCAAGTTTGCATCATGAATTTGACTTAATTTGAAGTGTGTCGGTCACTGACTTGCAAGCAAGTTGTGTATAATTTAAACTATAAATTCAGTTCAGTAAAGTAATTCTTAAGAATTATGAATTTAAAACTAGATTTTGAAGTGGGGGACAAATATGCAACAGTGAATAAGAAAATGAACAAAAGAAGAAAAAAAATCAATCAAGGAAAACATTGACACAATCCTTGTATTTTGTAATTATTTATTTAAACATTGATTAAATAAAATGGAGGTAATAAAAACAAAAAAAAAGGTCATAAAAAGATGACGAAGACATGCATAAACTGATAAAGAAAAATTGTTGCATTAAATTTGATGGTTTTTATATTGTATAAGAATAAAGATGTGTACACTGTCACTGTGCTGGGTTTCTTCTGTGTGTGTGTGTGTGTTCATGTGTCACTGCAGCTGCCACTATAAATAAGTATACTTGTGTGTGAATGTTGAAGTCTGATAATCATAATGAACTTAAGACAAAACCGTTAGAAATATGAATATGAGAATGCTGCTTGTACTGTATAAATTCTAACTGTGATCAGCGCTGTGCGTAGCTGTGACGCGACGTCGCTCAAAATCTTGCAGGTACATTTTTGTAGATGTGCGACGAGGTAAAACAAAAATCGCCTTTACTTACAAAATTATTTGAATTCGTTTCGCTCTGAATTACCTTTAGTGATTGAACTTAATGTACATTGCATATAATTTGCTAAAAAAGAAGGATAACTTAAGTTAAGTTGATAAGTTCAATCACTAAAGGTAATTCAGAGCGAAACAAATTCAAATAATTTTGTAAGTAAAGCGATGTTTTAACTCGTCGCACATCTAAAGAAATGTACCTGCAAGATTTCAAGCCACGCCCTGTCACAGCGCTGTGCTATATGCACAGTTATATAAATTCATGCTTGTAGAAAATAGTATGATGTGAACATGACAAATTAAATTTTCCCCCCATTATTTTTTTGTTCATGTTAACAGATTTTAGCCATCATTGACAACGATAAATTCCTTGCTCACCATGCCTGGCCTTAGTAAACATGTGCCAAGAAAGTCTTGGCGGGATGACATGAAAGCAAAAGACCCAGCAAAATATGAAAAGACGTTGGTACACAGCAGAATTTATAGCAGCTTGTATCGGATAGAAGCATACTCAAGTGACCAGATGGCTACCAAACGAAATTTGAGCGCTAAAGAGAGAGAAAACATTCCAAAACTGTTGGAAAGGAAAAAGCGACTCAATGAAGCCGCAAAACAAAGGATGCGAAAAATGAGGCAGAAGAGAAAGTTGAACGAGCAGAAAAAGGGGGGAAAAAAAGCAAAACCTCAGACAAGGCAAATTAGAGAAAAACATGAGACACAGAAACAGGTTTGGAGAGACAGGAAAAAGGTACAGCGAGAGACAATGAGCAAAGAAGAACATGAAAGGATGTTGGCAAACAGACGTGCGAAGTATGCTGTGAAGAAACAAAGAGAACAGGTACAATTTGAGGAAGAATTGAGACTTAAAGCAGAGAAGGAGAAGTTAGAGGAAGAAAATAAGCGTTTGCAGGAGCTAGAAAGACAACTAAACCAGAAACAAGAAGAAATTGATAAGAAGAAACAAGAACTGGATGACCAAGGAAAAGATGTTCGTTCCAAGGAAGCAAGGAGAAAAAGTCTCCAACGAGCACGCAATGGAATGCCGAAGAAGCCATCACATTATGCAAGTACTGCCATGGATCTAATTAGTCAGGCGTCACCAGAGAAAACTAAGATGCTCAAGACCATCAGAAGTACAACTAAAGAAGAAAGATTGAAAGACACTGTGATGAATGTGGTTTCATCAGAGTTGTCGCAGCCAAGTAGCTCTGGAAAGAAAGCACTGGTGTCATCATTGAGTGGAGAGCTTGGAAAGGAACAACTTCAAAGAGAAGCTGCGAGGAAATTCAAAGTTAGTCGCAAGCTTGTCCGTAGAGCTGGGCGTAGTAAAAGAGGAAGGAAGTCATTGTTGCTTCAGACCTTAACACTTGTGAAAGAGTTCTACCAGAGCAGAAGTTATACTTTGCCAGACAAGCGTTACGTCAGTAAAAGAACCGGGAAAGCAACGTCTGTACTTGATCGATCATTAACTTGGCTGTATAATCAGTTCAATGAAGCACATCCTCAAATTAGCATCTCTTTCTCCAAATTCTGTCAAATGAGGCCCAGGCACATAAAGACCATGGGAAAGGCCAAAGTGGTTGGATGTCTCTGTGAGTATTGTGCCAATCTGAAACTGAAGCTGGACACCATCAATACTCATCTGGCCATGAAGCAGTCTCCAACAGTTAAGGACTTGTATGATTTGAGCAATAGCACCCTCTGTGAAAAGGGTCCAAGCAAATACCACTTGCCAAGGTGTGTTCGGCGGGAGTGCCGTGAGTGTGGAGTGGGCAAGATTGATACCATACTCAAACCATTCAGGGTCTCTGAAGTCCAGTCTGTTTCTTGGAAGAGGTGGGAGCTGGTTGTTGAGGAAGTCAAGACAAAAAATATCACTAAAACTGTGAAGAAACGGGCCCTTGTTGTCAAGACAGGAACAGTAGAGGAGCTTATTACCGAGCTGAAAGAGGAGTTGAGGCCCTTCTCTGAGCATCTGTTCATCAAGGATTTTCAGGCACATCAACTCCAAGAACTACGCCAAAATCTTCCACAGAGCTCTGCAATGTCCATACTGGACTTCGCAGAGAATTATGTCTGCCGATATCAGGACGAGGCGCAGTCTGCGTATTGGACACAGCAGTCAGCAACAATCCATCCCTTTGTTACATATTACCGATGCCCGTGCAACAGTATCACCACAGAGAGCATTGTTGTTGTGTCGGACGATCTGACGCATGACCACAATGCAGTGAATGCCTTCCAAAAGGAAGTGATCAATCATCTTGTATCTACCCGACACCTGAAACTGAAAAAGTACATCAGATTTTCAGACTGTTGTACAAATCAGTACCGCTCCAAAGGCCCCTTTGCAGATATAAGCAAGGCTGTGGAAGACTTCAACATAGAGTTTGAGCATAACTTCTGTGGGGAGCGCCATGGAAAGGGGGCCAGTGATGGGGAAAGTGCTGTTCTGAAGAGTAGCGCATCAACTGCAGTGAAGAATCGCCGTGCCATCATCCGCAATGCCAAGGAGCTCTATGAGTATGCGAAGGAGAATCTTACTAAAGAGCCTACCGTAGGGAAGTGCACCCACTTCGTACGCACCATTCTCTTCGTCCCTAACGTCGATCGCAATAGAGATCGCAATAGAGAATGCAAGACTGTCCCAGGAACCAGAAAGGTGCACTGCATCAAAACCGTGAAGGATGGTGTTGTAGCGACTCGTAACTTGACATGCTGCTGCACTGCATGTATTGATGGCAAAGGGACGTGCATCAATGAACTCTTTGTCCATGCCTGGAAGGAAGTCTCTGTCTGTCCAGCAAAAGGTAAGATAACTGTAATTTGTTATAAGATAGATCTATACAAATTGGAAGATTATTACTTAACATGTAATTGAATTGTGGTGACCAGAAACTTCGCATGCATCGACAGGAATAGCATATTTAGACAATTTTTTTTTACCTTGGCGGATCTCGCCCAAAATCAAATCAGTTCATAGATCTGCTCCTCATGGTGCATCCCTGGGCCAACTATGATAAAAAAATCCGCCCAGGGGTTCTTGAGATATCATGTTAAGGAGATTCACGGACAACCCCAAAACATAATTTTTTACACCCTTAGGGTGCTGGAGACATTAAGTTCCAGTGGCAACTCTGTCTAACGAGATCCTTGAGACAGAGAAATTAGTTTGTTATATATCAAGTATTTTGTTATATTAGATCTTTTTATATTGAGTTTCCACTGTATCATAATTTGCATACATTTTGAATTATTATTTTTCATTTGATATCTTCACAAAACCAGCCTCAACCATGGAAGCAGCTGAAGAACCCCAACCCCCTGGTGGAGGAGCTGAAGATCCCCAACCCCCTGGTGGAGCAGCTGAAGATCCCCAACCCCCTGGTGGAGCAGCTGAAGAACCCCAACCCCCTGGTGGAGGAGCTGAAGATCCCCAACCCCCTGGTGGAGCAGCTGAAGAACCCCAACCCCCTGGTGGAAGAGCTGAAGAACCCCAACCCCCTGGTGGAGCAGCTGAAGAACCCCAACCCCCTGGTGGAAGAGCTGAAGAACCCCAACCCCCTGGTGGAGCAGCTGAAGAACCCCAACCCCCTGGTGGAGGAGCTGAAGATCCCCAACCCCCTGGTGGAGCAGCTGAAGAACCCCAACCCCCTGGTGGAAGAGCTGAAGAACCCCAACCCCCTGGTGGAGCAGCTCGAGAATCCCAAGTTGTAGCAGAACAGAGTCATCTAACTTATGTGAAAGGTAAATTATGTTATTTTGAAGTTAAAGGCATTATTTAACAATGTTGCCAGGTTAATAAAGCCCTGAAAAACTGTTCTTAATTTATCCATTTAGTATCTGAAAGTAATCTGGTATTTAAAAATTATTGTTTAGTTTTTTTGTAGGGGGTTTATTATCATTGTCTTATTTGCAGCCCCCAGAAATATTTTGCAATTGTTGATAGTAGGTTGATTTTTCTAAGACACATGGAGTTTGTAGTATCCGTCTTGTACTTTTGGGAATTCTAAAGACTTAATCTTATCTATGCTTTTCCTCTTTTATCAGTTGGGGATTTTGTTGCTGTCATTTTTGATGATAGCTGGTGGCCTGGAGAGGTGACAAATGTACTTCAAGATTCATGCCTCATCAACTTCATGACTCGGAAAGGGATGAACAGGTTCATATGGCCATCTCCTAAGGACGAAGCTCGGATTAGCAAGTCAGGAATCTTCAGGCTGATGCCTGGGCCCCCAGCACCGGTGTCCAACCGGTACCTCGGATTTGATCCCATGTTTGTTACCAGCATCAAACATGATGTTGAAATATACCTGAATGGAAATTAACCTGAGGACAGCAAATGCATCACACTGATTTATTGTATTGTAATTGCTTGAATTAATTTTGACACTTCAAATGAAACTTGTAGTTTAAAGGCTATTTCCAGCAGGATGCATTTACTGTTTCGATCTCAGAATTAGTTTGTTATGGAGGTGACTAATCGGTTAGATCTCATCAGCCCAGGTCACAATTAGTTGCACACCTCAACGGTCAAAAGAAAGTTTTTAGGTATAATTCCAATTGTGTTAATGAACAAAAGAAAATTTGCACCATAGACAAGCGACCTTATATTCTGAAGCCATGTAATCAGGGAGATTGACAGAAGGCTGGATGATTAACATGGACAGAAAAGAAGCCTTGTGTGAAATGCATCAAAACAAGACCAATTGAAAATAGACCGCGGGCCATAGATCAAATATGTGGCTTATTTTTCATTTTCGTGCCTCAACTCTTGTATATACCTAAATTTTTGTTACTCAATAGAACAAAAATCATTGAATAACAATTGATAACTCGTCAGTGCAATAAGTTGCACATTAATTAATTATGCTAATTTAAAAAAGTTACAGCGCCCTCTTGTGTTCAAATCTTGAGATCTGTGTTGTGCTAATGGGTTCCACAGGATTTTATTGGACTTGGAGGTTTTGTTTCACCCAGGGAATAACACCCAAGTCTGTCTTGGAATGGTTGGTGTTATATTTTTCTTTATTTAAAGGTTAAGTCCATCCTAACAAATATTTTAGTTTAAATAAAGTCAGAAAAATGAAAGGAAGACGACAGTGAAAGTTTTCAGCAAGTTTTGAAAGTAAGCAAGTTATCAATTTTTGAAGGTGTGATTAATGAAACACAACTCGACAACTCCACAATGTAACTTTTTTCTGCTTCTATTCAGGATGGACTTCCCCCTTTGATTAAACAACAAACAAAAACAATCTTGAAAATAAATAGAGATAAATAAAGAGAGAGATTAATAGAGAGGGGAGAGAAGTGGAAAAGAGGGGGGGGGGGTCAGGAGATAATGGGGACTTTGGTAGACTGTGGTACTTTTATTTATGTATTTATTCATTTTTGTTTTTATTTGTTTGGGGGGGATATCAATGTGTGCACATGAGGATGCACATCTTTTAATGAGTATAATCATGGTTTCAATGCATTTTGACTAGCAGTATTCATCACTTACTACACAACTTGAACCATCCTTCGGTATCCCATCACAAATATAGCACCCCCCACACTTATACTGAAAACTTCACCCTCTCTCTCTCTCTGGCTGTATGTCTGCCCCCCCCCCCCCCCTCTCTCTCTCTCTCTCTCTCTCTCTCTCTCTATATATATATACAGTGCATACACACACACACAAACAATCCAATAAATTAATTTACATTAAAACACAATTTGAACAGGTGTCAAGATAGATAAGCCAAAATTTCCATATTCAATCAATATTTTTAATCATCTTTTAACTACATGTATCTCAAATACATTGCAAAATCACAGGAAGTTTTGACAATGGGGGGGGGGCAGTAGACGTAATGCATAGTATGAAGTAGATTCATTGTAAGAAAAATAAATTGTATTCATGATGAGGTACACTTTTCTGGCTCTTAAAGGAAATTTCCAGGCAGTTTTGTTTTTGTTTTTTTCATAACAATGATCAAACTCATTCCTTAATACCAAATCTATTAAACTGCCCCAACAGATTTTGAACAAGTATAAGTCTACTGTACTAGCAATACAGAGAATTAATTCATACAATGACTTTCAAATGTTCAATATCATTGTGTACTGTTAGAGGGAGAAAATCCATCATTGATTCATACAAGGCATGGAAACCAGACATAAATCAACTTCCTTGCTACTTGCCTTTGATGATTTGATGATTTAATTATATTTTTAACAATATTTTCCCTCCATTACGTTGATGACAAAAACAAGAATTGCCAGATACCCACATTTGTACAGCATAAAACATAAACTTAAACGTGAATACATTTCAATTACTAATCATGGTATTTACAAAAGTGTGAACTACTTAATCTCAATCCTCCGATAGTGCACAATTAGAATATTTTTTCACAATGGAACAAAATACTTACATGTCCAGTTCAAATCTATACCTACAATGGTACAATGTATTTATTTAGCAGTGAATAGAGGCAAAAAACACATTTATCTCCCGACATCTACAAGTATTTTCTTCCCTTACATTAACATATTGAGAAACAACTTTCAGTGTCAAGTCATGATGAAAAAAAAATACATGAAGAACAAATACTTTCCAGAATGACAAAGGGAATGACCATTACTCAACATGTATCAGGAATTTTCAAAATAAAATATTGGTTCCTGTTTATAGAGCACTTGTTATGCTTTATGACACTTCTCTTTACCTGCATGTAGTAATACAGATGGATCGTACTGTATCAGGATACCATTTGTATTATGTGTGGTTCCTTTCCCACTAGTCGTTTCTTCGCCAAAATCGTTATTATCCCACACCAGGGTGGTGAAAGTGATGTTTGATCCAGCTGGAAGTGCACCGATGCCTCGTTCAATCTGCCTCTTTGCCAATGCAGTATCATGTTCTAACGCAAAGGAATTAGAAGAGCAATGGCCAAATCCATTCAGCAGCCCAATTAGCTTCGCAGAACCAGTTAAGTGACGAACTGCCATTGAGAGGGATGAATGCTTGGGAAGAAGGATCCTTCCTTTTGCTCTCAAGAACATAATATCCTGGGCAACTGAAAGAAGGCGGGGATGGAGCTCATCAGGCACCTCAACCTTTCCGGAGTCTCTTGGGTCAGAACTTGCCCCAGTTGACCATGCAAGAAAATTAAAGAGTGCAGAAGGCACAATTTTGTCGACTGTGTCCAGGGTTGAGTCATCAGCTGTGGGGGGCCACTCTATTGGGTTAGGTGCATTGACGATGCTGTCTTTAACAACCTGGGCAGCATGGAACATATCCCTCAGGTGATAAGCTCTGGATGGAACTGCATGTGAAGGGTCATCACTCACAGCTTCATTGCACTCGCTTTCTTCACTTGTCATTTCTCCAACTGCATCCTCTACTACCTCCTCAACAGACAGATTTTCAACAAATACAATGTCGCTTTCCACCTTCCTAGAAGGCCTGACAAAACAAAGAGCAGGGTGTGAGGATTTCAATCGTGCTTTCAATCGGTAGGTTTTGAAGGAGGAGGCATCTAATCCTTCAACTCCCCTGACTTCCTTGATGAAGAGTTGGTTCAGCTTAGTCAGCCTAAGGATCTCCTTATTTTTCATTATCCTTTCCTCAATTACCTTTTTGCAGAAACTAGAGTATGACTTATCATATATTACTGTTTGCTGAGTATCCTGTTTATAAGTATTACATCTCTTCACAACTTTTGTATACCTGTAATAGCACGATTTATGGTACCTTACTTCTATTGCAACAAGATCTTTCCCACGTATGTGTAAAAGCAATTGTTCATCTTGCTTTAATAAAGCGGCCTCTAACAGATGCCCCCCATCTTTTCTTTCACAAAGAATTAATTTTTCTACCTTCCGTTTACCAGAAGACTGTTCGCGGATATACTTAGCTCCTTTGCAGATAATGCAATGGACTGGCAATACATGCGGCTTATCAAAGTCATGGCTGGTAGAGGGTTGATTTTCATGGGATACTCTCGACCGCAGCAGTCTCTTGGGTGCAGGGGCATCCTCACTTGCTGACACTTCCTCTGGATCTTCTGTAGATGTCTTCTCAGCATCTGTGGGTTTAACAAGAAAAAGAGAAGGAAGAAAGGAACAGACAGGGGAAAAAATACTGATTAAAACCAATTTTATCAAAATCATTCTGATTTTCTGAATATATAACTCAATGTGGTGTTGGTGTTGAAAGTGTGGATCAAGCTGCTGAACCGAGCTCCAACACTGACTGTACTTGAGAAATAGCTCAATACGGAGTGATGTCACGCCTTTTATGTGATCCACTCACGATTTCAAGCGAAAAGGCTATACAACGAAAGTGAAATCAGTGAGAAATGGCATTCAAATTTCATCAAACAGGATGTAAAATCTAAAATCGTATTTTCAAATCAAAAGAGAAAATGTTATTAATCTTTAGAAAATAGACACATATATAGCTCTGATGATTTGTAAAACATTTTGACTGTAAATTGGATTTCGCTTAACTTTGCTGCGACGTTATCATTTGGTTCATGATCTTAAGATCACCAACACCAACACCGAACTTCAAATCACAAATTTCCCAATCTCTAGGCGATTTGTGTTGGGGAATAGGGAAATAACAAATAAATCGTCAAAGCGAACCATGATACTCGGTTCAGCAGACAACATTCAACAACATATTTTCCGAGGTCAATTCCAACACCAGCCTCATTTCAAGTTCAGTGTTGTGGCTTTTGACACTGAACTTGAAATCGCCAGTAGATCTAAATGTGTAGATGCAGAACAATTATTGCACAATTGCACCTACCGGTGTCTTCTTTTGCACTGCCTCACACACGCACAGATCAAACACTCTCCTTCTCTTCTTTGTCTTTGTACTGTACTGTTTAAATTATTTTAGCAGCATTTAATCATTGTTTATTACCTCTCTTCTTCTGAAGTCTTGTCAATGCTCTACTGATTGTCGTTACGTTGCAAAAGTGTCGGTAACATTCAGCATGATATCCTCGAAGCCGAGTATGGTGCTCCCTAGTAAAAGAAAATGTGAGAGATGTAGACTAATAAATAATTTCCATTTAAGTTCAATCTGCTAAAATACAAGAACTGCTGGACCTAGTTTAAGTAGTTAGGCCTATGTAAATGGCTTAATTTCTTGACACAAGCAAGAGTCAAGAATTAGACTATTTTATAATTTATCTGTAGACGAAAAAAAGTAGAGGGTCTAGACAGTAGTAGTAGGGACAGGGTCTAGTAGTAGTAGATCTAGACCTAGAAAATCTATCCTGTAATCCAGGACCATAGACATAGTAGATGAGAGGTCTAGATCTAGTCTGTTCTCTACTACTCTAGACCAAATTTGTAATTTCTGCTCTTTTTTCAAGTGCAATTTTTATTTCGGGGAAAATGTGAACACTTTTCATTTCATGCAGGCCTAGATATCTAGATCTATACCAATACATTAGGTGATAACTTACCTGCTTGTTGTCGATGACTGAAGACCGACTTGTCCCACACCTTCACTTTCGTGTACGTGTTCTTGCAACTTCTCTGCAACTTCACTTTCTAAACTCTCTTCCACGATTACCCACTTAGCTGCACACTCCTTACACTTTTGATAGCTTTTATCACTAAATGGTATAATCTTGCTCTGAGTATCGATGACATGTATGGAACAGAAAGCGGATTCACCAGCCTCAGAATTGTCCGTCTCACTGGCATCAAACGACTCAGAAGTCGCCATAGTACACAGTGAAAGTCGCAGTGCACAGTGAAAGTCGCATAGGCGTGCGCATAAAACAAAGAATATGATTGGCCAAAAGCCAGTCACTCCACACATCATGCTATCAGCAACGTATTGTGATTGGTCATTCTTACCGTAGAAAGTGAAAAATTGTCTCAAATTTGTTTTTTGTTTTTTGATATTTTCAAAAAATGTGCAAGTTTTGTTACTGACGAGTTTCAGATGTGACTGTAATAAATATTTTTACACATGTTGACCAAAATACAGCTATATACAAATTTGAGGCACGAGATGAAAAGAAAATGCACCTCGGCCCGCGGTCTAAAAAGCTGACTTTAATGTGCAGAGCAGAGTTGGTCATGTACTTTCTTGTCTCTGGTTTCAATGATGTTAATAAACCTATTTAGAACAATAGATTTGTTGAACTCCTTTCAAAGAAAATTTGATTAACTGTTAGTGAACTAGCAAAGCAATGCTAATGGAAACTAAAATAAATGAACGATCAGACCTGTAAACCAGAAAAAGAAATTAAGAAGAATTTTACTATTCAGTTTGATTAGTAACCAGCAGTTTGATATTTATTGTGTGCTGCATTTTTTTAGTGTACTTTTTGCATATGTGCAAATTCACCACTTTTGCACACATGTAAAACAGAAAGGAACAGTGTTCTTGAATACTTACAATTGTATTGAACTCTTAACATTGGTAAATTGTGAGTGTTAAATGTTATGGGTTTAGTTTTCAATTTCATAAACTTAACTGTTTGTGTTTAAAACTGTTAGTGTTTAAAACTGTTAGTGTTTAAACCTGTTAGTCTTTAAAACTGTTAGTCTTTAAAACTGTTAGTC
Source organism: Strongylocentrotus droebachiensis (assembly GCA_035222895.1). NCBI lineage: Eukaryota > Metazoa > Echinodermata > Echinoidea > Camarodonta > Strongylocentrotidae > Strongylocentrotus > Strongylocentrotus droebachiensis. The sequence continues at coordinate 52,593 of JAVYIG010001685.1, read as the reverse complement.
TTTAAATGTTAACAACTTTAAGAACTTCTTTGAAGGAAATAGTGAATGTAAATGAATTCGTCCAAAAAGGGACATTAACAACATGTCAGAAAAGAACATTATTTTCAACAGTCCCAATTAACTTTATTATTTCAAACAAATACCAATGAACTGTCAACTGACAGAATTATGATATATCAATGTCACAAAGATACTGTGACAGGCAAGCTTTAATTAAACAACTTTTCTTGTTTATACATCAGTCACATTTACTCTACGGCGGTTGTACGGTGACAGTAGAACTCCAAAATCAAGTGATTCCTGCAGTTGCCGTAGAAATTCTTTGGTGGCGAATCCCCATGTTATACAGGCCGCAGGGGTGGCCGTATAATTATAGCCTGCCTTGCGTTTGTCATAAAAAAAAACTACTACAGCTGCCGCAGCGATGCCCTACGGCTATCATGCGTCGTCACCTCAAAGGACGTGGGCAGCCGCAGTTTTTTCTGTCTCCATAAATTAAAAATGCGCTGTACGGCCACCGTGACAAATGTGCCTGAGGTATTATAATCAAATGTTATACAATACCGTATGTGTGCTATCTGAAATAAAATCATTGTGATTTGTTATGAGAGTTGTTAATAAAATTGAATTTGAATTGTAAACATCACATTTTTGTTCTCTGTATTTTTTCCTGTAGGCAGTATGTATTTTAAAAACGCTACTAATCCTTTAATGTTATCTGAAAACAATCTTTACAAATTAACATGAATATAACAGGCTTAAAAGCAATACACCTTTGTGCATGCCATTGGATATGACTTTGGTGACCCAGTAATACCGCAGAATGCACTGGGTAACTAAGAACCCGGTTTCTCCGTTACATTGGGAGTTTTCAAATATAGTGGTAATGGGAATGTTTTGGTGATAGTGAAAATTATGTTAATGGTGGTAGTAGTCTTCTGGGGGTAATCCATTGGATTATTTTAACATGGATATAATTATGTTTTTGTTTGATTTTATATTGTTTTTTCAGGCTAGAAATTTGTAGGACTTCACAGTGTAACAAAGAAACCATACATATGGTTTCCCGTTACACTGGGATTTTCTTCTCTTAATAGCTAATTTGACAAAACTGGTCTAAGATATGGATTGTTGAGTAAAATATTTATTAAGTATGTTGCAAATCATTATAATTCAGTAGCTTTACAAGATTTGAAATGTGTAATTCATAAAAGGAATGCCATTTTAAGTTTACATATTAATTTTTTACTCATTATGCGATTTTGTGAAAATAAAAAATCACGCTTTTGGGAGAAAAAAAAATAATTTCCATTTTTTTCTATCTAGTTTTAAAAAGTGGATCCAAGGGCAGTTTTAAAAATTGTGATTGAATGTATGAAATGTCTAGATAAATATCTATAAAATGAGTGCGAAGTAAAAATTTGGTTTCTCTGTTACATTGGGATTTTTTCGAGCGAGCTACAATACAAATGAGTGTAACCTAAGATACAGCTAAACCCATGATATGATTGCATTTTTTTTTTTTTTTACTTGATTTGTTCTCACTATGACCGGAGTTTGAGCAACATGGCATGAATATGAAATGTTGACCTTAATGTCACACTATGGGCCCTCTATTTATAGAAAGAGCCAGTTTCATACTCCTTTCACTTCCACTTTTACGTTGATTTTTCTTTCTTTTTTTTGGGGGGGGGGGGGGACTTTCCTGGTACATGCACAATGTAAAATGTAAACACAATATCATTAACTTTAATATTTTCATACTCACAGCTACTAGAATATTTAATGTCACCCACTTAATCTTTGCTTTCTATGGAAAAATACTTTGAAAAAAACAACTACATGTAAGGGGGTTGAGATCTATATCTTAACCCCCTAGTATGTGTGCCTGTATAGTACAGTACATGAAAATGCTACCCTTTTAAAATCATAATTCTAAAGAAGAAACTGTAGACACAAAACAACAGTTTGGCTAATTCATAAATGCAGAATTACCTCCTTCCTTGAAAAAAGCAATGCAAATCATTCATATTGTTTTACCGGGTAATGGAAATTAGGGCTTTAATTAAAGAAATCATTTCCACAATTATTAAAACAATTCAATCTACATTTTTTCTAAAATTACAGTACAATGTACTTGTTTGTAGGCCTACACTGTGCTTGTAGGCTTGCAGTTCATTAGGCTTGAATTATGCTTAATTTCAATAAAATGAGGGATTGTAGATGAACCAAAAGATTTTCTAGAAGAAATCGTTATAGTCTAACTTTATTCGAGTTTAAAAATACAGTTTTATTCTTTCTCTTCACAATCATGAACTTTCTCTTCACAATCATGCAGTATCTTAAACTACTAATAGCAGTCTCTGCTGCAACCTCTTTAAACACAATACATGTAGGCCTACTTTGGGTTATTTTTTAATTTTGCTCCCTTATTTTCTATTTCTTCTACATCTGTAAGTGTACATGTATGATATTATAGATATATCTTCAAAATCTTTATGCTGTGTGCACCTCCCTTGTAAATTGTTTGAAATAACAATAATAAATATATCAAAGTTCGATAACTACAGGTGTGTTTTACCTTCAGAGAGCATCACCCTTCAAATATTTATTTTTCTTTCTCTCTCAAAACACATACGTTCTTGCATCTACTTCAAAATACATTCTTAATAATGTTGGATGTTCTATGTATGTTGTGGCTGTTTTACATATACCGTACTGCGTACATGTACCTAGAGGTTGTGTCTCCAGAAGGGTTGTGTATACAGAGTTCCAGACAATTGATTAAAAACAACAATTTGAATTATTATTAAATATCAACATTTATCTAGACTACCCCATTCAATTGATGCTGCGCTATGCGCTAAGCTAGACGATTCCACACATTCATGACCCGACAGTGGCTCAATCTTATTCACGATTCACATTATGAGTCACATCACAACATTTTCATAATAAGTTCATGAATGATGAATCAACAACAATGATATGGAATGAAATGAATGCCAATGGCCATGCCACCGACACGACAGTCAAATCAACACCAAATCAAAACATCAAAAGTCCTGGGTAAGCAAAATTATTCAGTACCCATTATTCAATCGAATACTATTAATGAACATTATCTGCTGTAACAATAACAGTTTTTTAGAACTAAACTTAAAACCTGCATTTTACTGATGCTGTAGCCAGCGCGCCTGTATTCGTGGGGCGGGAGGGCATTAGCTCACATAATCCAACGGAGTGCGTACGGCCAGGATACCACTACGAAGAAGTAGTCAAGCCCAGGGGCGCGGTGAAACATCATCATCCCCTCATACGTCTTCACACATTAAACATAACAAATAAGACCACAAATCACCATTTATAATTACGGATTTACTCTCTGAAAATTGAAACTTACCAGTAGTGGGCGTGATATTCCGTGAGGTTCCTTCGACTGTAAGTGAAATGGTTCCTTGATAAAGATTTCAGATTGTCAGCAGAGCGAACGATCGGCCATATTGCATGGTGACGTCAGGGATGTTGAGCGATTTAAGTCACGTGACAGATTTCGTGTCGTCTCTCCGATCCGTCGATCGTCGTCGTCAAACTCCGTCGTCGCCAGCTAGCTCTCATCGACGGCCTTCCCGCCACTCCCACACATGATCTTGTCATCATGGTGAAGATGCAAACACACACACACAGCCGTTACTTGTTTAATTCATTGTGATGTAGACTCTAGTAACATTATCAAACTCAAGTTTGAATTAATCATGAAGATATTCGATTTCTTTTTGTTTTTCTTATAGATCTAGAACAATTGGGGAAAAAGGAAACAAATGTTTCAAAGATAATTAATTATAATATACGATTCTTGTATAGCGCATATCACATTTAAAACGTCTCTATGCGCTTCCAAATTTGGAAATTATTCCCCGGCTTTAGGCTATAGCTGCCATTTAATACGGCGCTCTAGCATTTCATGGAATTAAGGGGTCTTATACCAGGCACCCACTTACCTCACATGGGTTAAGTGTGGCAAATGTAGATTAATGTTTGCCAAAGGACATAGATGACTCGAACTGCAGACCTTGTGATCCACATTCCGGTGACATATCCACTCGACCACGACACCTCTAGTAGACCTAACGGTAATAAAATCACCTTACAAAAACAGAGACAGTGGCGTAGGAGAGAGGGGGAACAATTCAATAGTGCCCATTCGGTCTACGAAGTATACTCCAGGGGCACTTTGTAACGGCACATTTATCTTCGAACTTGTTGTGCTTTTTAATTTTATACAGATATTATCCGAGGCACGTTTCCTCCCGCAGATCTAACTGCCACCGATAAAAGTATGTAAATTTCGTTGGCTTGAAAAAATAATCAGAAGTCGAAATGAAAGTTTGTTTGGGCAAGAGGCGAGAAATGCCCTTTAATGTAAATGATGATGTTGTCAAATGTTGTTGTTTATTCATATAATTATACAAATAAACAAATGTCATTTGTTTATTTGTTGGGGGTGGTGGAATCTTGAAACTTATAGTCAGCTGGAGGCCCTACGATAATTTCTGCAATTCCTTTTATTGTGCTTTTGATAATAAAATACTGGAGGACTGTATGTTATTATAAAATTAGTCAGAGGGGGGCGAAATGCTGGAACACACTTTTACTGGAAGTGAAAAATATAGACAATAGAAAAGTTTTTGTTTAAACATATCGTGTTACCACCTAGGTAATACACGATACAGGGGGGGGGGCTGAGTACCTTAGGAGGAGAGTCAATCAGACTCTCGGTTTACAATAATAATACATAAGATTTATACTGAAGCGCCAAATCCACTTAATGACAGTTTAATGCTCAAGAAGCAGCTTGTGCAAAAGATGAAATAGTATTACGTACACGATACATTTATGCAAAGTGCAATATAATTATGTGTTAATGTGTTAATTCATATGTTGGTACATTGATAATTCTTGTTCGATTTTTGTCTTTCTTTTTTTTCTTATTTTTCATATATAGTTACTCATGCCAATTATGTTTTCCTTTGTTTTGATTTGATTCGTTTATTTCGCATATATTTATGTTTTGTTATCTTTTGTTAGTGGCATTTGATTGTATTATGATTTTAATATTATTTTGTATTCAGTTCACACGGACTTTCTGAAAAAACAGCCGTTTAGGCTGAAAAAGTTACCATTGTTTAAATAAATAAATGAAATGAAAGATTGTAATTACTTTTCTGTATAATATACAGTGAAACTTGAAAATGGGCCAGTATTTTATTTGGGATTTTATCAATATAGTTCAATTTCAAATTGTATCGAGAATCCAAATTACTCCATCTTTCTAATTTTCCGATATTGACATAGGCCCGTCCAGCATATAGGGTGAAGCCAGGCTTCCGTTCATGCAACCCCCCCCCCCCCCCCCCCCCACATTCGCTTGAACACCTAGGGGAGGAAGGTAATACAATTATTGTGAAATGGGTCTATAGCATGCAGGGCTGTCACGACTACCAATCACCCCTTCCCGTTAACTGGATACGTCAAAGTATTCTACACATATCGTTATATTTAATCAAGGGGGAGGGGGTGGTCGTGGGGAGGGTAATCCAGTTGACAAATAGCCCACGAAACCGATGACCCACGAGACTGACATAACAGATTGGTCTACGAGAATAATGACACGATGGCTCTTGAGATCAACAGGACCAAACAAAAATACATAAGAAATAGTTGAAGAAGTTTCCAACATGTCCGCGAATCTATGATTACTTTTAAAAGTAATTTTTTAGAAAGATTGAAAAGTTTGGTCTTGTGACGTGGGCCGTCGGTCTAATGAACACACAAAGAGAAGGTTGTGAGAAGGCCCATAGAAGAGAGAGACAAGTTAATATTATTGTCTGATTACTGATAAATTTAAAAAAGAGAAGGAAAGTATATGTTTGGAGGAAATTGGGGGGGGGGGGGGGTAGTGAGCACATTTGTTTTTTTATTTGGTCCTCAAATTTTTTTCAATTTGCACCCCCCCCCCCCCCTTGAGCGCCAGGGGGGGGGGGGCCAACCCCCAAAAAAGGTAAAAATCACGTGATTTTACATGAATTTTTTCTCAAGGGGGGGGGGGGCCGGCCCCCCCCCCCCCCCCCTGGATCCGCCACTGGTGGGCACCGTGCATATGAGGGGCACATATTGTCTAGAATTTCTGATAAATATGGAAGCAAGCAAAAAAGCAAAAAAGCAAACAAAGAAGAAAGGGATAAAGTCGAAAATAATAAATACATAAAGCTATAAAGACAGACAGAAAGGAAGATAGGAGAAAGAAAGAAATGTTCAGTCTCAGAGTTTAGATAGAGTACCTATATAGGTACTCTAAGTTTAGATTGACAACAGCGCCATCTACCGATTAAACACAACATAGAGAGCAGGTGGAAGGTATAAGCCACTGATTCCTCCCCCCCCCCCCCCCTCTCTCTCTCTCTCTCTCTCTCTCTCTGTCTCTCTCTCTCTCTCTGTCTCTCTCTCTCTCTCTCTCTCTGTCTCTCTCTCTCTCTCTATATATAAATATACTGTATTTGTTTCGTGTAAATAAGGGATTCAAACACATCTTTTTCACTTATCAGAAATATCATACACTGAATAGCATTATTTTAAATCAGTGTGCAAAGTACGATAGCTCTGTGGTAGAGCAGTGGTCTCATAAGTGGGTTCAAAACCAAGTCCCATACACTAGTGCCCTTAGGTAATCAAGCCGTCGGTCCCCTTGTTGCTTACAAACATACTTAGGCTGTCAGCAGTCAGGTAGTAAAACAAACTAACCAAAGCAAAGAAACTGAACCAAACTAATATAGAGTCGTGTATTTGGGAGATTCTTGCGGATTGAAATTGAAAGAAAGAACACTATCATTGCATTTTAAGAGATTAAAAAAGATTGATTATCAGTATCTTATCAGTCAGAAAATACAATTTTGATCTTTTTATTATTAATGTATTCTTAAACCAAGGGTGTTTTTTTAAACATACTGGTAACCTGCGTAATATACACAGGCGCATTTAGATCGTAACAAAATTGAGAAGGTAGAAAAGGAGTAGATACATGGTTACATTTTCAAATTATTTTATTTAGAGTTGGCTGTTTACACCACACCCATTCCTCCGGGCTCAGGGGCGGATCTAGCTTTTTGCCAGGCCGGAGGGGGGGGGGGTGGTGGCCCTTGGGTTTTCCAAAAATCGCGCCGTTCCTTTTTTCCCCTTTTCCCCCCTTTTGTCTTCTCACTTGGCCGCCCAGGGGGGGGGGGGGGGTGGCTGGTTTAAACCGCCACCCCCCCTCTAGATCTGCCCCCCCCCCCTCCGGGCTGTCCCGATCTTTATTTTGCAATTGCTATTTATGGTCGGGAATGTGAGAGGTAAGCAGATGAGTGAGGAACTTGAACAAATAAGATCCTGTAGAAAATGTTTCTAAAATTGTCTACAATATCCATAAATCATCCTCTCCAAATGCCTTGATGACCTTGCATGGTTAACATGAAATTAATAATGATGCAGGGTCCAGTCAATGAATAATTATACAACTCATGTACTTGATTCATTAAACTCTTTTTTTTTAAAGACAATAAGTTCACGGATATTCACAATGCTAGAAATAAAATTGCTGTTTAGTATACAACTTTTTCTCTGATATCATTCATTGCATTCCATATCCCACAGAATGCATGACTGAAACGCACTGCCACTTAGTATACGCCTTACCATGTCATGTCGTACGAACTCGGCCCCAGGCCACCCACGTCAGATATTGCTCAAACTTTCACCATTTTTTGAATTTATGCTGAAATTAATACCAGCTAATTTTCAGGGTGGACTTCCCCTGATTCTCTACACAGTGGCCAGGATGGTCAACTCGATTCGAGTAGGACACAATAGGCCTACAGCTGCTTTATTACAGAAACAAAAGAACATCGTGACCAAGTGAAACCAGTTTGGACAAACTCTGTGAATATATGGCTCTGATTCAATATGACCACGCCCATCCTCCCCCAAAAGAGGGGATTCCCCATATTATTGGTCATAGGTGCGCCACCTTATTTCCAGTCGCTTTAATTTGTTTTGAGAATTTGTTTTAAAAGATAAGATTTTGAGATACATAGAGAAAATCATGTTGCTAAATTTCTTTTTTGTGTGGATTTAAATTGTACTTTGCATGCATCTTAATACGTCATATGATAAATATCAAGCAAAATTTTAAGCTGAAATATGATATGATATTGCGTGCGCATGTGTGAGAGCCAGCACTCGATCTGCAAGCTGGCTCGCTGCAGTAATCTCTACTCGTACTCTCTAGCTCTCGTACGTACGTCACGACGCAAATTTCCACGAGAATAACAACAGAACCAGATCCTAGCCTCTGCATTTCAACGTCGTCAACACCACCCGGACGTAGCTATCTAGAGTAAAAATCTAATCCGGAAGCAACAGAAGGAGAAACCATGTGGTAATATTGAGGAAAATTGTATGTTTTGGGTGAGTTTTTGCAGAAGACCTTCTATTTTGTTTACCCAACGCCCTCGGGGGCTCCAGGCCAGCGCTTTCACGTTCACAGAGAGCGCTGTGCCTGCCTGCATGTGGAGCGCAGTACTGCAGTGCAGTGGGGGTACGGGTGAGGGAGGGAGAGAGGGGATCGAGATGGACATAAGGATGTTTCTGTTCATTAATATTGTCATTTAATTGATATAATTGTTATTATTATAATTACCATTAATTATTATTATCATCATTATCATAATTATTAATATTATTATTATTGATATTATTATTATCATTAATATATTATTGTTATTATTATTGATATAATCATTATTTTTTCATGACTATTATAGTTATGAGCATCAGTGTATGGAAGTGTGAGTTGATCCTGTTGAAACTTCCAGTCGTTATAATCATTTTAACTACCGTACTAGCAGTCATCATCATAAAAGACAACAACAACATACAAAACAATATAATCATGGATGGCTTTGAGTGGGATACAAGAATATATTGCTCGAGCTATGACAATATTGGACAAGTCTAATATTGTCATAGCGAGAGCAATATATGCTTTTATCACGCAAAAACAAAGCCATATAATGTTATTATTATTATCTATATTAGGCTGACTAGCAAAATAACAAAATTTTGACTTAATTACCTCAGTAAATATGGCTTTGACCCGAATTCAAAAAAGAGGTTTCACTTAACCCATAGTTAAAACCCTCATTTACATAACCCATTGTTTAAAAATTAGCGCAAAATACACTGTAAGCTACCCTGCTTTGCCTGCGTCTGACTGACGTGTCGCGCTTATTTTTTTCGCTAACTTGAAGTTCCCGGATGACTGAACAATACGAAAACAATATTGGTCGGTCATCCGGGTACTGAGCTAAAGATATTGAATACACTGATTTATTGTATCCCTCGGAAGCCTCATATAGATAATACTTCCTAATATCTCCATCACATTGTCCCGGTCTAGAAGCTGATGAGAGTAAAACTACATGTATACAAAACGAATATAAACAAATAATGATGGATGGTCAATCAATGTCATGACATTTAGCTTCGCAAAATGTAGTGGCAGGAAAGGATGTGTTCGGAACGGAAAATGCAAAAGTTTGTGATGTTCGGTAATCAAAAGTTCTTTTTTGACATATATCGGAGTGGAATTAAAACCTGATCGAGATGGTGTATGCATTTCCCAGCTCCATATATCCTAATGATCTGGTTTCACCTCTGTGTTATAAGATTATGAGTTTAAACAGTTCGGCAGTTTACGTTCTGGATGCATCTTTTTGTGAAACGACATTTCGCTATTACAGCTACCTGCATGTAAGTGAATACACAAACATCAGACTACCGGTATACTTAGTACACATGTATCATTCCACAAAATTTAAGCATTAGGGGTTGCCCATTTCCCTAATTCAATGAACAATTCTAGAATCGTGATTCACGTCCATTTATGGATGTGTTGTTTGAATCAGGATAGGAAACTAAATCTAAATTGTCATTGTGCCATGTTTCTGTTTTGCATCTAGGTTTTGATCATGCGTGTGCAATACAATTGCTTGGTTTCTTGTCTCATACAAGAAACAATGTACATGCAGTTGTTACACTTTGTATTTCTATGTGTAATTATGTCACTAGCAGTGTGGTCTTACAAAGGTTTACAAATTTGGAACAAGTCTTTGTGCGGTTTATACTTAATTTGCAATTATATATATATATAATTTTTTTTAAAGATATATATACATGTAGGTCAGTAAAGTGCAGGAGATTGAGAATTATTCAATATTACTAGTTATTCATTAGTTATTTTATATTATTACCTATACAAGCTAATTTTACCATGCAATTAAAATTCATATATTATTACCTGGTCCGCGAACTAGCAGTTCCAAGCGGGGAATATTCCCTGATATTTTCACTCTCCTGGCTTCCGCCATTGAATTTTTGTACAAAAATTGCGGTCAATACTAAGCCCGATCTGTATTGGCCCCATTTAAGATCTGGGACCTTCCAAGCAGCTGAATCGTCGTAAACTTTGAGCAGATGATTGTATAGTAACTGTACCCTTTCCTGATTCACATAAGGATGGGTAATAATTATGATATTAACCAGGTTATCTGTCGGAAGATGCGAGGATGTATTGCCCTTACTGAAATCATATTGACCTCATCTTCGACTCGGTCAATATGATTTCAGTTAGGGCAATATATTTCCTGGTATCTCCCGAAAGGCCAGTCAATTTGCGCTAATGTTAGAAGAGAGTGGGTCAAATTGTTTTAAAAGAAATCTTAAGTATATGTAAGGCATTCTTACAGCTTACTTTATTTTGTGTTCATCAGATTACAAATTTCAGTCTTTATTTGTTTGCCAAGCACTCAATAAAAACTGTTTAGTAACATTGCTGACTTATGTTTACATTTACAGAGAGATCATTTGAAATTATGTCTTGACGTTTAAACCTACAAAAATGGTAGTATAACAAGATGAGCTGATGATATCTAGTTTGTTACAAAAATAGATTTTCCAAAAATAGATCATATCATATCATAAATTAGAAAGTGATCTTATCCATTTCACTTGCTCTCTTTGTACGTACAGGAAACGCAAGGTGTTATGTGGTTATACACAAGTGCCATAGGATGGAACAAGGAAGGATATGGCTCCATGCATGCAGCATGGTTGTCTCTGCTATATTTCCAACGGCATGTGCATGTATATATCATATCTGATGTTTAGGAGTCTGTTATCATTCTAGTGCATACAGCCAATGCGGTCGTTGGCTGGTGTTGTTTTGGTTTCTGACTGGAGTGGGATTTTGTTGGTGTCCTTGTGGTAGCCCTTGTGGTACAGGTCTGTCGGTTAGCCACTAACGAGATGTCGATGAAGTGCCACATCTTTGCATGGCAATGGACGAACTGCAAATGTCTGACTTGGACTCAGTAGCTGGCTCTGAAAGTAAAGGCAAGTCTGAAAGCGCTATTCCGGTGACCTACGACTTTGCCATCGTGCATATAGACAAGGACAAGGAATTAGCTGAGAAGTTCTTCTTAGTTTTAGAAGAAAAGTATGACCTAAAGGGGTATCACAGCAAGCGGGATTTCGTGGTGGGTTGTCCTAAATGCCAACGTTTCAGAGCGTGGGAGGACACGAGATTTATCATACTACTCATCTCACTTCGCTCTTCAAAGGATAAGATCTTTCAGAAAGACAGAAACATCGCGTATCAGGTGGAGAGCAAGAGGACCAAAGCAAATCATCCAGAGGTGCTCCCCATCTATGTAGACCTCTCTCGGAAAGAACAACGAAAGTGGAGCACCAAGGTTGGTCGATCTTTCTCAGATACCGATCCCTTCTGGAAAGAGCTAGCAGCACACATCGACCACAGCTCCTGTGCTGAACTGAGCTCGGAGATCTCTGTTGAATCCAAACAAGATGACTCGTCCTCAGAGACACAAGTCGACTTGACAAACAATAACAACAACCCGTCCGAGAAGACACCTCCTGTCAAAGGCAGGAAGAAGCACAAGATATTCAGGGGTCTATTCAAAAGAAACGAGAAGAAGCTAAAGAGGAAGTTGAAAAGCACTAGTAGCCAATCAAAGAAATCCAAGAGTGGTAAACTCAAGTCCAAAAAGAAGTTGAAATCTCTTCGCAGGTTCATGGTATGTGTGCCTGCCCGGTCAACCGAGTGTTCATACTCCAGTCCGCCAGTGGGTAGCCCGCCAATCTCAACATTTCACTCACCCGATACTGCCAAGGTGGATGAGATGGAACATAATTTTGTGGAAACTGCTTCCAGAATGGACACAACAACAGCAGAGCATCATAGATAGGTAAGTTGGGCGAATGAATTGCATCCTGGACATTGTAGAGCAGCACTTGCACTTGAGGGAATGGAACACCAGTCCTCAGGCTATACATGTACATGTAACAATATGTGGTACACCTACCCCATGCCCCCCTCCCCCCCCCCCACCCCCCTTCCACCCGGATAACCACCCTCTAGAACAACTACCCCCCCCCCCCCCCCCGGACAACTATCCTGGGGGGTAGTTATCCGGGGGTAGTTGTCTGGGGGTAGTTGACTGGGGGATAGTTTTCCGGGTTAGTTGTCCTAGGGGATAGTTGTCCTAGAGGGTGATTATCCTTGGGGTGGTTGTCCAGGGGGTAGGTGTCCTAGAACCGTATAGCATATATGCTCTACTGCCCATGATTAAATTTATTTTGTAGGTTCACTAGTTATGTGACACATGCATGCTCTGGCAACAATCACTGTGCAGTCCATTTCTCACACCAAATTTCTTACTTCATACCTGGATCAAACTCTTCACCTTACCCTAACCCTAAATCTAATCTGAAAACCTTTTAACAACCCTAACTTAACCCTTTATTTTTATGAAATAAAGCAAAGAAAAGATGTTGCAAGAGAAAATGTATGGTGTTCTTCAAATAATGTGTAAACATGGTTCATTATGATCTCCTCATTGCCCCCCTTAGAAGTTTAAAAATATGAGATATAATACACAAATATTGATTGATACAAACAATATGAATTTGAAAAAAGTATGATCATTTGGAAAACACAATTTGAAAAAAGTATGATCATTTGGAAAACACAATTTGAAAATAATATTTTGAATAATTTGGAACAAGAATAACTGTCCAAGTGGAATCACTGGTGAGTATATTCTCTTGAAAGGGATGAAACTTTTACCAACAAAAATCTACACTAACTTCTTTAAAATTGTTAAACACAAATGATTTGTAAATCTTTTTTATTTTTGTTTGATTTAATGTTTATGTGCAATTTTGCATCATGAAATAAAAGTATGGCTTGGCTTTATATGCAACTTGATAGGGTCAAAGACATAGGCCAAAAGTTGCAAAGTGCTTTCAATGGAGATTTGGTCAAGTGTTGGGGAGTGTCAGAAATATTTGAGTAACACCATGTGTTGCAAGAGAGAGAGAGAGAGAGAGAGAGAGAGGGGGGGCATAGAGAAAGGGAGATATATATATATATATATATATATATATGTGTGTGTGTATTTATATAAGAATGTCACTCGGCGAAGAAAACTAAATTGCACAAAATGAATGACCCAAGCATAGTTTTCACCTTCATGAAAAGTATGTTTTGTTGGGAGCAAGAGCTTTTCAAACCCGGGCCTGTCTGAAACAGAACACGATTTTAATCAAGTTAAAAAATAGTTGACATACATTTCATCATATACATGTAGTAGTATGCAGGCTATGTATGTATGAGATAGATTGTAACATTTTCTTATCCTCTGCGTAACTTACTAAATTAGTGCTGTTAATAATGTATCCATTAATGTACACAGTAAAAGCACTCATACAGTACATGTAGTGCAAAGTCCATTGTGATACTGCATAACTCACAACCCCCCCCCCCCCCCCCCCCACCCGAACAATATCAAATTGCAATCAAATTTAAATGAAACCTCACCCCAAGAAATACCTTTACTTATTCTGAGAGATTTATTATATATTTGCCCATTAGTCTACAAGATTGCCCAGGGGCGGATCTAGGGGGGGGGGGTTTCGGCGGTAACCCCCCCCCCCCCCCCCCCCCTTGGCAAAAAGCTAGATCCACCCCTGTTTCCCACCAGAGTGTATGAGAGAGGCATGTATAAAGCAAGAATAATGTACAATTTCTCAGTTGGTCTAACTCCCAGTTTGTCTAATGCCCATTTTTTTCTACTATCCATATGGTGTAATAATCGTTAAATCACAAATGATAATAATCATCAAATTATTATTAGGCCTCATTGATGGTAGACGAAATGGGCATTAGACAAACTGAGCATGAGACCAAATGAGTGATAGTCCAGACGGGTAGTAGACTCATTGAAGATTAGTCCAAATGGAAATTAGACTAAATGACTATTAGCCTAAATGGTCATTAGAACAATTTTAGATCAAGTGATTATTGGACCATGTGAATAGTTGACTGGCTGGGTGTTTACCGTAGATAGACAAGCTAGTTGTAGACCAAATTGTTGTAAACCAAGGGTACAAACTGTTAACTCTACATGATAGGGGAAGTCCACCCTGATATTAAGTTGAATTTAATGGATCCAGAAAAATGAGAGTAACAGGTCAGTGAAAGTTTGAGCAAAAACCAATTAAAAATAAGAAAGTTATGAATATGTGAAGGTGCAATCAATCAAACACAAATTGGCAACCCTGTGATGTATCATGCGAGCTCCTCTCCAATTTGCTCTGTACAGAAAAGTTCAGAACTATAATTTTCTAAGAGATGACAGAATAGATTTATTTCATACAGGGGTTGTATAAAAACATATTTGCAATAATTATATTTTGGGTGAATTTATGAAAATTTCTTTAAATGTAGTGTATCCATTTTGCAGCCAACCTCAAATTCTGCAGAACTTAGCATGAATTATGAATATGTCACGTATGTCCTATCTGTGAAATTTAAACGTTAGCAGGTTCCTAGTATTAAAATTATGTAAGGAAACCTGTTTACTTTCTAGACTTCATTGTCAGACACTATTGAGTGAGTGACTGACTTTTTTTCTTTGGTAATAACACACATCAAATGAGCTGTAAAGGATATGAGCTTTCGTTCACTTCAATAACCCGCTTCTTTTAATGGTCAAAATTAAGCTGATTGAAGCTTTGCTCAGCACATAACGTACGACCATACCCTACAAGGGTCTCAAAATCAGACTTATTTGTTTTTCTCATTTTGCTGCTTTTCTAAAAACCAACTTTAAATCAAACTTTTAAGTTATCACCCTTCTTCTGTCAAGCTTAGCAGAGCATCACACATGTATAAAACAGAGAACATATTCTGTTTCTTTATTTCTTATTATTTCTTTCTATAGATTCCTTGCATTACGTCACTTAGAAACCAAAATGAGTTTTAGTTTCACAAAGTGAGGAAATTATGGTGATTAATAGACGTGTTGACGTCTTTTAGGATAGTAATAGAATATTACACACTTCTATTTAAAGTGTAGGGTGACAGTCTTGACTGGATATGAGTTTAACAGTATTGTACAAATGTCGAATATGTGATGTACAATTAGTTCTATATTTTATTTCATTTGTTCTAAACAAGGTAAAATGCTTATATTTTCACTGATAATGCTAGAAAAAAATTATCCTACTCTTTTTGGTTACCATCTCAGAAGTTTTTAAAGTTTGTATTGCTACTACATTTACCCTGGATCCTAAGTCTAACTTAACTCTAAGTATATATTTATTTATTTATTTATTCAAGGACATGAAATCTCCTTGAAAATAGAAAATATGAATGATTTGAATCAACATTTTATGCCTTTTTAAAATAACTTTTACAAAATAGTTTTAAATAAGCTAACAGCTTTCCATAATTTTTAAGTCCAATTTAGAGATAAGTTCAACTTAGGATCTTTGTGAAACACCCCCCTGTACTTTTGTTAACTTACGGTAAACTTGAGCTTGCAGTAATTTAAATTACTGAAAATTGCTTAAAAGAATAGCACTGTGACAGTAATCAAAACTTTTTAGAGATCAAGATACCGGAATAAATGAAAAAATGGCTATGGAATTGTTTCCTACCAGTTTTCAGATTTACTATCATAAAACTTTTTAAATCCAAATTATTACAAAGATAACCTATAAAAATTGAAATTTTTCAGATTGTGGACTAAATCTATTCTTTTTGTTATATGTTTTAGAATTGACCTAACAAATTGACATTCTTTTTCTCTCTCTCTCTCTCCCCCCTCTCTCTCTCCCTCTTCCTATGATTTTCCTTTCTATTCTGCAGCTCTTCTACCATTTCCTGATTGGATATTTGATGTCATCAGAAGATTGGAAACCAACTCTATTTCTCTGATGAACCAACAATCAAGATGCAGGTAGCAAATAGAGAAAATAGATGTACAATAAGAACAAAAAATTGCAACCAGTAGCTACAAAATATGTGCTCTTTGCCTAAAAGTGGAAGTGAGTGGTGACAAAAGACTTTGCACGTGAACTTGTGCCCAGCCACCAACCTCTACTCATGAGCGATTTTTGTTTTCTCTCTATGGGAATGGAAAGAATAAGTGGAGAGTTAATTGTGGAAACCATTTTGTTTGAGGAGTCATGTGTCATTTGATTTCCTCTTTATCCTGTTGTGAAGTTTGTCAAGCGTTTTCCCATACTGATTGTGCTTAGATTTCAGACACTTCCAGACATTACACTCTGTTATGTGGAGATGGTTTTGAATGCTTTCCCAGTCATAACTCGTTTTATCCATACTGAAAGACTGTGTAATTACTCATATTAGCATGTAACTTCATAATGGAGTTGACGTTTGATGCCAATGTAGGAGAGAGCATAACGTAATCGATTGTTCAAAATGAGCATGCCATTTGAGGATCCTCTTGCTATAAAAGTACCTGGTGATACTCAACTATCCCTGAGCGATTCTGATCCGTACCGTTTTACCTCTGTCAATGATGCCAATGAAAATGTGGTCCAATCGAAGAGCGGACATGAGAAAATCTTGGAGCCAGAAAAGATATTTGATTTCCTTGTGTGCAACCATGAGTCTAACAACGAGCAAGCGAGCAGAATTTACGAGGAAATGGAGAAACTGCACCTACAAGGGTACATCTATGAAAGAGACAAGATTTTAGGGCAGTATAAACTCACAGCTTATGAACAAGCCATCCGAAACACCGAAAGTATTATACTTCTGATTTCAACAGAAGCTCTCAGGTGTGGCGACTTCTCTCGTAAAATGCACGCATCCAGTAACTTCAGTGTGATTCCTATTTACATAGACCTTCCCAGAAAGGAATATCCAAGACTTCTTCGTCACCATGTTGGCATCAAGTATACGAATGATGACGACTTCTGGGAAAGACTTCGCATTGCGATCACAAGACCCATGAAAGATTGCGAAAGCTCCACGGAGAAACCAAAAACGTCAACACCTTTTAAAAAAGAGCCCTTATCTTCGCCATTACCAAGAAAAAGCAAAAAACCGATCAAGGTGGTGCCACAGCCGCGAAGCACAGTAGCACCTGAGAAACAATACAAGAAACCGTTGCCTAGTTCGAAACCGAAGCCAGAAAAGAAGTGGTGGTCATTTCGCTCGAAGCAGAACGGGGAGAAGGAAATGCCGCCTGCTATTCAAATGAAAATGATCAGAACAAAAGGTAAAGCGTTGGATGATGACGCAAGTAATTAATACGTAATAATTATACTACAGTCACACTGACAAGACCATTACCAGATAAATAACCGAGTGAAAACACCAGACAAAATAATACCTCACCCATAATGGCCAAGAATAGGTTGATTTGGAAGTGTGACTCAGGTACTATTAGCCTGCAATGTTTTCTATGATCTGATGAATATCATTCATGAATGGCCTCCAATGTTATGTCTCTATCTGGACATTAGCAAGGCTGACATAAGGTATTTAGATTGCTCATTTTCTGGTATATTCCATTTGCAACACCCCAGCATTATCCTGTCCATGTGGCTAACAATATATTATGAGTGGTGAGCAATTTATCCTTGGAAAACTTTGTAAGCTAGAGCTCTAGCTAGAAAAGTGAAAGTGAGCTTTAGTGAAAACTATAATATACTAGTACATAAAAGTGTGCAGATAATGGGGGGAAAACCTCCTTTAAACACACAAATGAGGGATTTTTTTTTCTCTGGGCAACTTGTTTTTATAGAATGTCTGCTGATAGCCAGGCATTGACTCTGTGTTAAAGCATTAATGCCCTTCTGGCTGTCAGAAGACATGATCAGGTTTAAGCAAGATTCACTTACTACAGGTGGTCATTTAGTGTTGATGTCTTTATATGATATGCAGTCCATTATTTGGGTTACCGGTAGATTTTATGACTCATTGAATGGGTTCTGCCTGGATGTTGGAGATCAAGGTCACTTGTGAGTCAACTTAGAGTAAAACAACAGAATGAGTAATGCCCAATTCTTCCTGGTATTCATTAGTCATTTTCAGTTTGATATTCCGCCTAAATACAGAATTTGAGGGCGATTCTTAGCAATGTGTCCCATGATTTATTCCCATTGTTTTCATCCATGAAAGTAGTATCAATTATTAATATGTTAGTGGTAAAACAGTTGCATCAAGAAATGTTCATTTTTTAAATTAAATACATGGCTGTTGTCATTACGTTGCATGGCACAAATTGCTTGGGATCACCTCTTCAACGTTTCATTCAATGTTTCATCTGCAGATATCCAGAAGGGTGTTTACTCAAGTGAATTTGATAATTACAATAATAATCGTTGTTTACAAACTTAAAGTGCTTTAAGGTTTGTTAATAACCCAATTAAATTCTATTGGCTCAATCTGTACTGATGTAGTACTGGGTTTTTTCTCACAAAGATCCTAAGTTTAATTTATCTCTAAGTTGGACTTAAAAGTTATGGAAAGCCATTAGCATCTTTGAAAATATTTTGTAAAAGTTAATTTAAAAGGCATAAAATGTTAATTCAAATCAATCATATTTTCTGTTACCGGTATTAAGGAGATTTCATGTTCTTGATGTGTAATTTATGAATAGTCTGAAATACTTTTTATGTGAATATATTTCATTTTAAGGCTACAAATGGCTCTCCATAATATTTAAGTCCAACTTGGAGATAAGTTCAACTTAGGATCTTTGTGAAACACCCCCTGGTATCATATGCATATCAGGTACCACTTAACACCCTTCTGGCTCTCAACAGGTGACATTGTCTATTGAGAACCAGAAAGATGATCACTCTGTGTTAAAGTATAGGAGTTATACTGCCCTTCCCGCTCTCTGCAGTAGTATTTGTTTTTTCAGTCTACTAAAGTTGTCATAGGCCTGTTTTATTCAGGAAATAACTTTCAATTCTCAACGCCCATACAGAAAGCAATGGCTGATACTTGAGTTGTCATGAATAATATTGCCTTGATAGAAGAAAGCTTCTCAAAAAAGAAACTACTCAGGCATATATCTTGTATCTCAAGCTATCTAGTTTTCCGTTGTCATATCCGGGCTGCCTTCATCTTTCCCACTACAAGGGAGTAGTCTCCATGTACAGACTCTCTTTTGATACTAAATTGATACATTTCAAGAACTGTCGATTGAAACCTCAACCAGCTTGATGTGGGTTCGCTGTCATTAAGTAAAACATTGATTAGGAATTAGCTAGATTAATCTTTAAAACAGAACAGGAACATTTAAAAGGTAGTCTAGATAATGTAGACCCTTCTCATTGATGCTTATAAATTCAGATTTGTTCATGCTAGCTAGTGTTTATTGATCATTGAAGTGTGTGTTATAGGAAGATGAGATTATGATGTGATTCTATGCCAAACTGCCATTAAGAAGTATGTTAAAAAAGAACATACATGTGTGAACTGCGAACCGATGTATATGTTATGAGTACAAGTGCATGCACCAATAATAAAGCTTACAATAACAACAAACTCCCAAACTGAATTTAAAGTTTGAAAAGGAAAGATTTGATTGAATTTAAGAAATGATAGTAACTGTACATGTTATGTGAAAACAAGGAAATTATTCATGACAATACATTACTGAACTGGCATTCAGATATGTGTAAATAAATAATTATTAGTTCACAGATACATGTAAACCAGCCATTGTAGTTTGTGATATATCGACACATCTTTGTGTGTCACCTCATCATTTCAAAAAGCTTCTATAGCTAGAAGGAAACCAAGTCCATGTGGCAAAAATGAAATAAAGGAAGAGCATGAAACTACCGGTATTTGTGAAATGTGGTTTCTGGTATAACATTGGCTTTTGCGGTCTTATTTTTTTTGGTATTGCTTTGATCTGCCATTGATTGACATTTATCCCTTTAATTGCCTTAACTTCTCCCCCTCTCCCCCTCGTGGAAGGGGTCCAAATTGTTCTTTTTACAGGTTGTATGCATGAACCCTATGTAAAAACCTTTTTTTTATAAATTAGGGGGGGGGGTTCAGAATTAGATTTTTGGGGGCCTATTTATCCTGGGGCGCCTGTTAGTGTCAGTACTGGGTATAGTCATACTGCGTTGAGGCCTGGTTTACCCATGATGCTGTAATTGGCACAAAAATGGCTTAGAGACCTGCAAGTATGTGTTATGTGCTATACAAAAACGTCTAATTAATATTATTATTATTATTAAAAACAAAACAAGACAAAAATGATAACACTGCGGCTCAATAAAATGATAAAAAGTGTGCTTTTTTCATTCCCACTTGCCATTCTCTTTACTTGAAAGAGGTTTATTTTGCCATAGTATTTTTTCTTTTATGGATTTAAAAAATGTTTTTGTATACATGTGTGCAAACAGAAACATTGTATTAAACGCCTTATAAATGTATTAATATTATTATGAAGATTTGTTTTTGTTTCGTTTTGTAATGCTTTTTTTTTGGGGGGGGGGGGTTTGTTGAGGCGGTTTACAGTATTATGTATGGACAATGCTTTAGAGTGTAAAATATAATTATGAACCATTAGAAAAATTCATCATTCTTCTCACAAATAATTCAACATTCATTAATGACTTTTTTGCCCTTTTTTAGACATGCACCAAATGTTCATTCTATATACTATTTCAATAAACCACAATTTCCTGTATTGTGGACGAGACAAAATGAGTAATCGATCATCATTATGTTGTGTTTATCTATTTTTACTTTCACATCTATTATTTTTGTTGGAATTCATGGAAATGGTGCTATTAGTTCCCGTTGAGATGCTAATTTTAACGCAGAGCCCTTGTAAGAAACCCGCCTACTTTGCATTTGAGGAAATCGAATGTATGCAAAGAATAGAAATAGATATTCCTTTTTTTCTTCATCCTGGTTTTGATAGTGTCCTAGATTGTGTGCTAATTGATTCAAATTGTTGTTTGCCTATCTTGTCCACTTGAGGTCATAACTGGAAAAGAAGGGGAGGAAATCAATTTTACAGACATAGTCCAGGCTTGAATTTGTTAACTAATTTTTAGTGATGAATTGTCAATTTCTCTATTTCCTACAAATCCTATAACAAAATGGCACCAAAGGAATAGCCTTGAAATGGAAATAAGAAATAGAATTTGCAATAATATGATTCTTTTAAGACTCATTTAGTGACCGAATTGTGGTAATTTGTTCAAGATTAAAATGGTTGATGTTTGGCCTTCCATTAATCACTCAATCCAGTTCCATCAGGGTTCTCAATTACACATTATTCATTTAAGCCTCTTACAATCCGTCATTTGCCATTCTGTTTCAAGATGAGGTTCTGTTATTGGCTTTATATTTTCTCATTGTACCAGTTGTCGTATTTCAGTTTCGGTGCAGTTTATGAACACTTAACAATCCATATGAACCAATTTGTTTGCAGTCTATTACTGTATACAGAGATATTAATATGTGATAAGTGACAACTACTGTATCCGTATATTATCTGCCTTTACTATACATGTGCATTCATATAACAGCCTACATTTCTTGTCATGAAGGAAATATTGTGTGACATTATATTATTAGGTATACGATTTTACAAATGTGTATTTTGTGTGATGATGTAACCATAGATTATTGTAAATAGAAATGTCACTATTATGTGTGTAAACCCTACATGATTGTGTGTCTTTTGGTCATGTATAACATACCGTACATTCTATGAATGAATAAATTGTCCGAAATCGTGTTTGCTTTGATTCCTTGTAATACTAGTGACAGAAATCTGTGATGACTGTAAGACTAAGAACGGTGTATGCATGAAGAACCATGACTACAAAATCATCGCCTAATAGGGGACAAGTGTGATACACACTTGTCCCCTATTGGGCGATGGTGTTGTTCGTGGGAAGGCGGGTAGTGTGAAATAATGTTGTTATGTTTTTATAGTGTCTTCATAGTTTTAGGAGGCACAATTAAGTGACGTGATACCTTCACTACACAACCCACAAAAATGTGACCCTTGCAAAGACTTGATTTTTGTACTTGTCAGAACCCCCCCCCCCCCCCCCCCAATTGAGTAATGTTACACCCCTTCAACCTTTTGCAAAATCTCGGATCCGCCCTGGTAGGTGTCTATAAAACTACTTAATAAAGTAATACAAGAAGGTGGTAAATATAGTGGGGTAAAGAGCGGAGGAAAAAGAAAGTGAAACGGGTGAAAACAATTAAAGTATTAAAATTGAGTGAGAAGGAAGGAGAAGATTCTTGGTGAAGAAGAATAGAAAGCTGGGAAATGAGACGTGAATCAGAGCAAAGAAATGGATGTGTGGGAGACACAAATAATTATGAAAGAGACAAATTTGTCATAAAAGTTCGAAATAATTAATAGCAAGGGACAGAGATAACGATTTAGTTTGACAGTAACGTACAGTTTTACAAATAAAGGGGGAAGGTGTGGGGAGAACTAAACAAATAAATATATATATTCGGAGAAAGAAACAAGAATGGGACCTTTTTTAAAGAAGAAAATTGAGAATATATTTTTAATGATATTGGTTTTATATTTTGGCAGGTCGCTCCATTTTTTGGTATACCATCGGCTCTAAAATTGAGGGATTAGTAAGGTGTTAGATGGGACGGGGTGGGTGAGCAGGAACAAGGGTTCATCTTTGTTTCTATTTCACCCCTCCCCGCCCCCCCCCCCCCCCCTCTCTCTCTATCTCTCTCTGTCTCCCTACACCTCCCACTTATATCTCTTATCCCCATTCCCTTTCTCTTTATTCCCTGTCACTCTTTCTTTTTCATGCACTTTTTATTGTCCGAAAATGAACTTTCGACGTCATTGTTGCCCCGTCATGATGTTCGGGAATCCTGTTATCAAATTACGATTATTTTGGGATCCTGATGAATAAAACAATGAAATTATTCGTTTTTTTCCTCCAAAGGATGTGGTTGGAAATATTTCCATTGTGGCTTGGGTGATAGATTGATAGAAGTTCCTTTCCACTGTATAAGGATTAGAGAGTTCGTAACCTCCAGCTTCCTTTTTTTTTGGAGGGGGGGGGGGTGATTTTGTGGTGTTTTTGTCTTTGTTTTTTAACAGGTACCTCAATGCATTTCATCAACATGATTCGTAACTATTACATCGAAACAAAGGCAAGGCAAGAAATGGATGAGTATTGACCCTTTGCTTTGATTAGAGGCAATAATATATGAAGTAAAGAGCATTTATATTTGTTAACGACAACAGAATTAAAGTCGGTACAATACGCGATGTGGCGTATTTCGATTGTTATTAGTAGCTAGGGAGGGATTGATCAGAATCTAAACGAAATGGATTAGAAAAGTATAAAGTAAATCGAGGGATTCGAGGCTAAAAAAAAACTGGCCCTTTTTTTTAATGGAGTGGGGTTCACATCCACTGCTTCATCTCGTTCTATAACATCGCCCATGCATGAAGTCTTTCGTCTATGTCTGATCGTCAACGAAACGGAGTTAAGTCTTTTGTCAATTCCGTTTGTTGCTACGGCAGGCTGCCAGTGAAAACGAATTCGTTTAATCAAATTATGGAAATGCAAGCATCACTTTAAACAAACAGAACTTTGTTATTCCTGGCTCATTTTTGCTGATTGAGGTGTCATAATATGAAAGAGCAAAAAATGAACTTTCTAGAAATGTGAATTTTTCTTCGAAATTCAGATACCGCCCGCCAAATGACTTTTGGTTTCCTTCTTTCAAATTGCTTTTAATCACACATGCGTGAAATATGCATCATATGAGTTGCATCAAATGAAAGAGGAGGGTCTAAGCTTTACAAATATGTGTCATTTATAATTGTGATTAAGTTATGATGAAACATCGATAATTCTCGGTTTCGTTTTTTCTGGGTCGCACTGTATATATATAAAAACCGCTTTCCTGAAAATGGATGTCCCTGATCGTATCCAATAAAAACCACACAAAATCAAAAAACTAAACTGTTGTGGATTTACACATTCATTTTAGTATTTCAGAAATTTGATGTCGAGTTCAATCCAAAGACGTTTTGTAGGTAATGATGGTATGTAAGAAAACATTAATATCCGCTATGATCAAGTGGTTTTACCCACTTAGGCCTACTTCCCCTGAAAAGGGAATGTGAGACAATGCTTGGAAAGAAAGACATTGTTTGAGGTTTTGGAAACTTGAAATAGGAAAATTCTATCCCTCTTCATGTTCGGTCCAACATATCTTGATTTTGTAATAATTTTTATGCGGAAACATGTTTTTCTATATAGACGACGTTAGGATGATTTTGTTGTTGTAATGTTCACTTTTCATCCAATATTTGTCCCCATATTTAGCTTGCATGTATAAAGTGATATTTTTTAGTTGTTTTTGTCTCGCCTGCGTAGCAAAAAGCGAGACATAGGCGCCGCGCCGCGGCGTCCACAAAACTTAACCTTAGGTTAAGTTTTTGAATTTTTAATATAATTTTGAAAGTATTAGTTCTTATTCAATGAAACTCGGACTAAACGGTTATCAAGTATCCCCGATCATGTGAGGAGAATTTCAGGTCACAAAGTCAAGGTCAAATGTCATTTCAGGTCTGCAAACTTAGACTTTGTTGTGTCATCAACATCAATATTTTGAATTTTTAGCATAATTTCTAAAGTGTTTGTTCAAATTCCATGAAACTTGTACCTGAGGGTTATCAAGTATCACAAATCATATGAATCAAATTCCAGGTCACAAAGTCAAGTTCAAAGGTCATTTTAGGTCAGTAGATTTTGATTATGTTTTCACAACTTAATATGAGAATTAATAAATCCATTTTTGTTATTTGTTCATATTTCATTGAAGTTATCAATCTTGGTCCAAATAATATAGTAAATAATTCTTGTAATGATTCTTAGTCAATATTCACTTAAAAATGCTGATTATATTCAAAAGGATTCCATTTTGGGGGGCCTGTTAATGGGCCATCCTCCCAGAAATGATGTCCCAACCTCAATTTTTCATCATATCGAATTGCGTAATGCAGGCGAGACCACCGAGAGCGTTTTATTTTTTATTGTCTTTTAACAAAGTTGAGATAAATCATGGAGCAAGGAAAATTTGTTTTGATCATAAAAGGCAATATGTTATTTTTCTCACAGCGGGGGCATTTTTAACACCCGGCGGGGGAGGAGGGGAAATAATTATCAGGTATCGGTGTACAAAGGGGCCCCAAAAGCCTCCGAATAGGCCTATTCATAAAACGTTCCCGCTCGATATTTTAAGATAGTCGCAAACCAAAATTAAAAGCCACATAAACACAAATAAACAGGTACCCCCCCCCCCCACACACACACATCCATCAACCCCTACACACCCACCAACTACACACACACACACACACACCACTATACAAATATACCCACACACCCACCCACAACCCTACACACAAACACACATACAAACACACAAAGTGAAAATGAATCGAAGAAAACAATACAAGATACAAGATATTTTATTTGGTCTTTGCAAACAAGTTACATAGAAAATTGTTTTCCACTGGCGTTACAGTCATATTCAACAAAATACATAATTACAAGAAATAAATACATCACGTTTATAGAATGAAATAGATGAAATAAGGAACAAATACATGCAAAAGATAATGAAGCGACAAAAATGGTCATTGGTACATGTACTTCAAATCATGAGTTTCAGAATTATTGGTCATAGGTATTTCAAATCATACAATTAAAGGGGGGCATAGTGCCAGTGGTGAAGTGCGAGTCCAGCCATTGTTTGGACACCGCCTTGTGTTATAGCGAGAGCGCAAAGCGATCGAGTTTGAAGAGGATGCGGCATGACGGAGTCAGTTTTTTTCGTTTCCTACCATATCCCCATTTATTTTTGGTTCTTTCATTCCCCTCTTTTTTTAAAACCATTTAATGGGGGGGGTGTAATACCCCGTTCCTCATTAGCTACGCCACTGTCGAGATGTATCTTTAATCACCTGCAGTCTCGAGCCACCACCCCTCCCCCCCCCCCTCCCTTCCTCCTCCTACACCTGTGACAACATCAAGAGACTGGGCAAAACAGGGACCTACCTATACCTGGCTGCCACCGCCAGTTGCTGGCGATTGGCGACCACATCTGCACATCTTCTTGTTGTCTTTCTCGTTATCAAACCACTGCTTTCTCTGTCTGCCTCTTTTCTTTTTCCTTCTATACTTGGCTTTCTATTATTTGTGCTGCTAAGGGGCTCCCACTGCCACGCAGAATGTGTCCAAAGTAACCCTTCTTGAGGCGGGCCACTTTTCCAAGGGACCACTGTCAGACTATAATTATTGCGTGCATGAAATTTCACAAAATATTTTATGAACTTTTAAGAATTGGTACTATTTTCTGAATGTTGTATTTTCATAATCATTGCTTTTTATATAAATAGTTTATCAAAATTCACATTTTTCATGATTTAACTGAAAGAAAAATATTCTATATTAGTGCATCCACACACGAACATATCACTATCAATATAACTTGGATTTGGCTGGTGTGAGGAAAAATTTTTTTTAGGGGGGAATTGGAAATTTATATTATCGATATAAAGAAAACAATAATTAGAGGATAGTGAGGCAAGGACGTCACGAGTGAGTTGCCAATTTGTCTTGGGATTTTCAAAGACTTTCATGTCATTAAAAATTCATTACTTTCTTATTAGTTATCCGATTTTGCTCAAACTTTTTTTTGATTGTTTTTTTAATATTTTTCTGCTTCTATTGAAACTAAGTTATTTTGGAGTTGACTTGCCCTTTAATAGTTTATTTGATATTCAACTGTTTTAATATGAACAGCTGTAAGGATCTGATGGTTAATGTGGTTACAAAACTAGACTTTTCAAAGTTGTATTGATCGATCGATAACTTACAACGCAGCTATAGAAAGCGATCGGCTGGAATAACATTGCATGGGAAATTTTCAGGGAAAACCCCGTTTCGACTTCATAGTCTCAGTCTTAATCATAGATAGTTGAGATCGCTCTCTTTAGTCTTCTACATAAGCCGTTGCTTTGTACGCGTGGTCATTTGATTTACACGATAATACGAAAACCACATTAGTTTTGTGAACTTGATAACACGAGTGCTTATAATTAAAAATAGAGCATGACTAGGCTACCATTTCAAACCGCAGTTTATTATGAGATCTAGAATGATGTGACGTCATTGTAAAACATGTTTAGATTCGTCCGGGGTTCGTCGACAACCGCAAAAGTGATGATGTCAAAATTGTCAATGATGATTACTTTTCATCGTTTGTAATTCGGGGTTTTTCCCTCCATCATTTTGTAGTGAAAGTGACGTGTGACGACTAGTGAGAACACAGGCAGGGGCGGATCTAGCTTTTTGCTAGGGGGGGGGGGTTCGACCCAATGACGATACGGAGGCAGCCAAAGAGGGTGGGTGAACCCCCCTACCCCCCCCCCCCCTCCCCGGTCCCCCATAGATCCATTTTATCCTCGTCCTTCTATCTTTTTCGTTGCTTTTTTCTTTCCAAGCTCGCCTCTCTTCTCTTTCTCTTGTTTTTCTCTCTCTTTCATTCCACACTCTCTCTCCCTCCCTCCCCCTCTCTCTCTCTCTCTCTCTCTCTCTTTCTCTCTACGAAGTCTTTGTGCCACCTGTACCCTTGGGGTAAGCTCGCTCGTCGGAATGACCGCTATTCATAAAAACGGAAAGGGGGTCACTATTCACAAAGGCTTTATAAGGACCGTTATTCACAATCTGAGGTGAAGTTGAGAGTCATTACCACGGTGGTAGACATAGGCGCTGGAATTGGGGGGGGGCAGGGGGGCAGTTGCCCCCCCCCCCCTCCAGTCAAAAAAGTGGGGGGGGGGCAAAACGCATGCCCCCCCCCCCCCAAAGCGCCCCCCTCCCCCTCAAAAAAAAAACAGTAAAGGAGTAAACATGGTTTGTACTTTCAATCCAAAAGAACGTAACAATAATAAAAACCTGAATTAAATCACATATACAATTTTAATCAAAGAAAAAGGAAAGTTCACAGGAATTAAATTTCATAAACATTGCGCATCCCACCTATACGGTATTTTAAATGGAGGTCTCTATAATAGCGATACGCGCATATCGTGGACATATTGTGCGAGAATGGAAAAGCGTGTCCGTTTTTTTGTTATAGGGGTGAGAAGACACGAGCCCCTGAACGCTGGCGTACTGATGGGGGGGGGGGGGGGGTAATGTATTTCTTATTCGAAACAAGTGATTTACAAATGTTGATGTTGTGACATGATTTTCCAGCATTTTTCTCCATTTTTTTTGTAAGTCAAAACTTATTATGCGTTTGTTGGAAAATAAGAAATTCCCACATTACAGTCAGGCGAAATACGCTTATTTAGAAGCCTTTATGTCATGGTCTGCAAAGTGGCTGGGCTCGAGCCCGCCCCCCCCCCCCCCTCCTTTAAAAAAAAGTATGTTAAAGAAAAAAAGAAAGAAAGACAAATAAGGTATAAAAAATGCTCATCTGACCGTAATTAAATGCTTAAAACCCCAGAGCTTATGGGGGCTCTGCCCCCTGGACCACACCAAGGGCCCTAAGACGGCACCTGGATGCTCAGTTGACCGTAGTTAAATACCTAAAACCCCTGAGCTTCCGGGGGCTCTGCCCCCTGGACCACACCAAGGGCCCTAAGACGGCCCCTGGATGCTCATTTGACCGTAATTAAATACCTAAAACCCCTGAGCTTCCGGGGGCTCTGCCCCTGGACCACACCAAGGGCCCTAAGACGGCCCCTGGATGCTCATTTGACCGTAGTTAAATATTAAAACCTCTTAGCTTCTGGGGGCTCCCCCCCCCCCCCTCCTTGGAACACGTCAATTGCCTTACAGAGGGCCCCTGAATGCTCATCTAACCGTAATTAAATAAATAAAACCCCTGAACTTCCGGGGGCTCAGCCCCTTGACCCCCTGCCGAGGCTCATGCCCTGGACCCCACGCCAATTTACGCTCTACCTGATCGATAATACTCCACTTTGAAAAACGTTCCGCGGGACCTGCATGTAACGTGTAAGACTGGTGGTGATGCAGATTTTTT
Source organism: Strongylocentrotus droebachiensis (assembly GCA_035222895.1). Classification (NCBI taxonomy): domain Eukaryota; kingdom Metazoa; phylum Echinodermata; class Echinoidea; order Camarodonta; family Strongylocentrotidae; genus Strongylocentrotus; species Strongylocentrotus droebachiensis. The sequence goes on along the minus strand of JAVYIG010001685.1, from coordinate 23,051 downwards.
GTCTGCCCCCCCCCCATCCGAACTTTTTTTGTCATTACGTCAATGCCCCTGGAAAGTGAGCCCCCTGGAATGTTTGCCCCCCCCCCAATCCCAAACTGCTTCCGGCGCGCCTGGTGGTAGAGGTCAGTGGTCATTACTCTTAAGGATCGCTATTCATAATAAGAAATCGGGGTCACTGTTCATAATTTATATTGAGGGTCATTTATACTCATAAGGACGGCTACTAGTGAGGGTCGCTATTCATAATACGAGAAGAGGGTGAATCGCGACCCCAGCTCTTCTCGTATTATGAATATGGACCACTATGAATAACGACCCCAACTTTGTATTATGAATAGCGACCCTCTTCTTCGATTATGTAGCGGCCCTATACGAGTAATGAACCTTATGAATAATGATACTTTTCACAAACTGAGAATAGCGGTCCTTTTACGAAAAGCGAGCGTACCCCGTTTACTATTGACTTTATTCAAAACGTTCAGGCTTACAGCCCCAAGGCCGCCACGAAGTATGTGTTTGTAAATTGTATGTGAATTTCATGAAATGTATAGGGTGAGGTAAAGGGTTGTATGAACATTTTGGATATTTTCTCATATCGATTTTTGAATTTAATCTATAGTGACCGATTGATGTGAAATTGCAGTGTTTAAGTCGTAAAAGTATTTTCGTTTCTGAATTCATTTTTCACCAGTCGAAAGATTTTCATATTGAAATGTGAATTTGCAACGATGTGTGTGCATTTTTCGGGGAAATAGTTCCACATTTGAAGTCAACAACTCCTAAATACCTGCAAATAGAATAACATGAACAATCATGGTGATTTAATCTGAATGGTTATTCCTTGGATAATGATTTGACCGTTTTGAGTACCTACTCTATTTAAAATTAGATGAAAAAATAAATATCATTGAAGACCTTTGAATTTAACATTAGATTCATCTTCCGATAATTTCAAAAGGTTTGTATCATTGTTCGGAACGGCAGTGATTAAAATGTGATTTAAAGATTAATTACTGTTCTGTTACCATAAAATAAATAAATATTATTAACCTCCCAATCATGTCATAGTCATGTGAGGACCATGATATAAATGATATGCTTTGACATGCTTAATCAATATGCACATTTATCAAACAGGTCTGGGCCCCCGTCTCATAAAGAGTTCCGATTGGTCCAAATCAATCGCAAGTCCTCTCATCACTCGCAAGTTTGCAGTCTACTATATCTTTTGTACATAGTTGCGATTGATATCAATCGCAAATAAGTTGCGAATAATCGCCACTGTTTATGAGACGGGGGCCCATGCAGATGTATATAATTGTAATTAAAATAAGTTTTAGTTTCACACTTGCCACACTCATCGTTATATTTTCAAAACCAAACGGTTTAGATAATCAATTAAGCTTAATTGTCGCTATACGTATAGAGTATTTAGACAATAATGATGATACGGTAATTGTTATAAATGCGGGTATAAGTGAGGAAGTGGAAAAGAATGTAATAAAAAATTGAGTGGAAGAAGATACATGTAGGTAATAATAATAATGATAATAATACTAAAAATAATAATAATAATAAGCCTGTTACATGTACTACTACTACTACTACTACTACTACTACTACTAACAAAAATAGTAATAATATTAATAATAGAAGTGGAGTTTTGTAATAATAGCTCTATAATGTCTCACTGGCATACAATATTGCCACTCCTTGCGCTCCTTTACCTGGGCTTTAGCATGGCTGCAATTTACAGCGCCCGAGCATAAAATAAATAATTATTCCTTCCAGGTACCTATTTACCTCACCCGGGTGGAGTGTGGCGAATGTAGATAAAAGTCTTGCCAATTACATTAGTGCTGTGACAGGGGTTCGATTCCCGTACTTGTGGTTCATGATACGGAGAGTTATCCACTGGACTACAACGTCAACACCTCTACATGTCAAATATAAAAAAAGGAAGAGGATACATACAAATGATAAAAGAAGGAAGCAGGGAAAGAGGAAGCAGGAAGAAGGAAAAGAGGAAGAAAGAGAGTAAGAAAGAGAGAGAACTAAATAGAGAGGGTTAGTTAGAGAGTAGAGAGTAAGAGAGAGGAAGAGAGAGAGAGAGAGAGAGAGAGAGAGAGGGGCGGTCATAGAAGGAAAAAAGGCGATGAAAAAGAAAGGATGAGAGAAATAGAAAGATTAGATGGACAGAGAAGCTAAAGAAAAGAAATTATTGAATGAATTGGTTGCTAAGAAAAAAGTTAATGGGGGAATTTAAGAGAAGGTGCGAAGGAAATATTTATGCGAGCTGCAAATAGGAATATTTATATTATGAATGGGGCCTACGGTTTATAACATGTAATTTGATTGAGTAAATAAGAATGAGAAAAACGAAGAAGAACTAAATGGACGAGACAAATATTCTCTGAAGGTAAATGTCGACAACACATTGCATGTTTGTCCCCGAAACATGTCATGTATAAAGACAAATGAATGTAATCATATTGTTGCGAAGTATCGCTTTCTCTTGTGGCATAATAAGCAAGACGTCTGCACCGGACTTCAGTACAAGTTGTGGTTTCTTTATATTCTATCAAGCTCTAATTACGTCTAAAAATAACGCAATACCACACAGCTTGGCATTATTGTGAAAGTAACATTTTCGCCTTCCTGAGACAAGATGTTAGGGAAATTAATTTAAATGTCAGGGTGTTCACAGAGGCTTTGCGTGATTGCATATTTAGTGTTTTGAAGATTTTAAATACCATGTATTCAAGGTTGGGTAAAATCCAAATATAAGTTGATTCATATTGATGTGCAGGGCCAGGGCTGCATACAATTCATATTTTGTTATTCAAACATCTAAATATATTTCATAGATTTTTAAATATTTAACAAAATAATTTTCTCAGACCTGCTAAGCTCCACCCTAAAAAAGTGCTCCAGATCTCATTCATCTTGTGACATCATCTGTTCTGTCAATCATTAGTGATGCTACAACACGTCTGACATAGCAACTCCTATGTTGGTATTGTGGTCCATTGTAAACATGTGGTCTGCTCTGGTGAAGCTACATAGTACATACCACTGTCTCTTAATTGTTAGCTCACTAATGATTGACAGATGATGTCACAAGATGAATGAGATCTGGAGCATTTTGTTTTAGGGTGGAGCTAAGCAAAGCAGGTCTGAGAAAATTATTTAAAAAATATTAAAAAATCTAAGAAATATATTTAGATGTTTGAATAACAAAATATGATTTGTATGCATGCAGCCCTGCACATCAACAGGAATCAACTTATATTTGGATGTCACCCGACCTTTAATATGTTTAATGTTTCCTGCAACACACACTTAAAACATAAAATGAACGGGGAAACAATACAAAACTACAAATATCTATTTTTCTTGGAAATAACACTTTTCCTGTTCTTGTCATGTATATTTCACATCATTCATAAAAATGTGTATATACAACAGCCTTGATATTTCTCCATCATTTAAAAACATCTCCTTTGTCTTAATAATGTCCTTCATCTCAAAGTGGCAATCTAACAAACAAACAGTATCAACACAACCAAATAATGTATGTATGATATTCAGAGGTAAGAGATATATTTAAGTAATTTGGACTCTTATTCAATTTTTTGCTTATACATGTTCTTTACTCTCAAGCGCTGCCAAGTCAACATTTTTGGTCGACATTTATGTCAAGTGTTCTACTAAGATCAATGCTCCATTATACAAGTTTTTGTAAGAAATTGTTATAGTTTATTATAATCAAATTAAAGAGGCTTGTCAAACATGCATCAAGTACTGGGCACAATGATAACAATTTTCAGTAATATTGTTGGAGTTCAGTAATGAGTGTTAAAGTGTGTGAAGCATATGAAGTGTTGAGAAAATGAGAAATGAAATCAAATGTCTATTGTCCGATTTTTTTCGAATCAACTTAGCTTAGCATCCCCTTGCAGGGTACAAATGGCCGATATATGTTGAAACAAATTACCTCCATTAGACTATATTATTATATGACATAATACCTTGAGCTATTTCTCATGCACATAATTAGCAATTTTATTTAGCAATTTTTGCATATTTACTGACCTTTGACCCACATACTCCAAAATCGAACTTTGGTTGTATTTTGATACCATGTATCTTCATATCAATTTTCAATAGAATCTGTCAAACATTACTAAGTTATCGAACGAAAACCAGTTTGTTTTTTCCCGCATATTTAATGAACTATGACCTTTACCTTCGACCTACAATATACTCTGAAATCAAACTTAGGCTGTGTTTTGATACCATCTACCTTCATATCAAATTTCATTAAAATCTGACGGACGGTTATACCCTCCGACTTCGTCGGCGAGGGGATTATAAAAATAAGAATAACAATAATATAATAATAGTAACATTTAAATAGCGCTAAAATACACATTTTGTAAGCGCTGTACAATTATGACAACTGCTATTTTTTGCATTAGTTTTTGTTGATATAAGACTTGAGTTGAGTTGTGACTCCTAATCTAAATCGAATGAAAATCAGAAAAAATTACATTTTGCACCGAGTTGCGACTAATTGGAAACTTGAGAAAATAAAAGAACAAGGGAAACGCTCTCAGCGGTCTCGTCTGCATTACGCAATTCGATATGATGAAAAATTGAGGTTGCGGGGACATTATTTATAGGCAGGGTGGCCCATTAGCAGCCCCCCCCCCCCCCCCTCTGAATCCTCTGAATATAATCAGCATTTTGAAGTGAATATTGGCTAAGAATCATCATCAGAAGAATTATTTACTATAATTTGTACCAAGATTGATAACTTTAATGGAATATGAACAAATAATTGATTTAATCCAGTCTACTGACCTGAATTACCTTAGACCTTGACTTTGTGACCTGGAATTTGAGTCATACGATTTGTGATACTTGATAACCCTTGTGTACAAGTTTCATGGAATTTGAACAAACGCTTTTGAAATTATGCTAAAAATTCAAAATCTTGATGTTGATACCACAATAAAGTCTAAGTTTGCAGACCTTAAATTACATTTGACCTGACTTTGTCACCTAAAAGACTCATCACATGATTGATGATACTTGATAACCCCTATGTTCAAGTTTCATGGTATAGGAATGTATACTTTCAAAATTATGATAAAAATTCAAAATCGGAACCCTTTGTTAAGTTTTGATGTTGATGCCATCTGTAGACCAAGTCTGTTGACCTGAAATGACCTTTGATCTTGACTTTGTGACCTGAAATTGTACTCACATGATTGGGGATACTTGATAACCCTTTGGTCTAAGTTTCATTGAAAAAGTAATTCACACTTAGATTAAGGCTACGGAATCAATAATACATTATTAGCATTTTTCATTCACAATGATTGCCTAAAACAATTTACATAGAGTTTATTCATTCAAAATGAAAGAGATAATTTATGTGGCAGCCACTTGAAAAATAAAAGCAAATTTATATCTCATTTCTTGATTTCAGCCATCATTTCACTTTTTTAGTACACATGTAATGTGCTTGGCTACTGCCGACGGGTTTAGAAATTGAATCCACTCGAAACCCTGCATCCTTGAGAAACTCTGTGGCTTTCTCTCGCCCCCAACATGTTCCTAACCCCACACTGCCCTCAAAGAACAGAGATATAGGCAAGCAATGGAATAGACTCATGGTATACAATCTAGAACGATAATCGTTAGAAGCATTCTTGGAGTGCTTTGTATTGCAGTCTGGATCTATCATGGAAAAGACACCATCTGGTTTCAGGATACGATTCAAAGCCAACAAAATCTTGTCAGCGTGCGCAAGATCATGGATGACATCATTTGTGTAGATGTAATCAATCGTATTATTCCAATCTTCAGATATGCATGCTGCATCCTCACAGACAAACTCTAGGTTGGTAAGGCCCTTTTCCTTGGCCCGTTCTTTTCCATAGTTTATTGCCTCATCTGAGAAGTCCAGTCCTACAACAGTGCTGTTTGGATAGCTCTCTGCAAAAACCAGTGAGGCCGATCCTCTCCCGCAACCCAGATCCAATATTCGGATACCAGACTCTGAATGACACAAAAACAATGAAAGATCATCTAATATTATAAAACAATTTCACACTGTTGACATTACTCCCCCCCCCCCCCCCAAAAAAAAAAAAAAAAGATAGCAAGAACCAGTGAACTGATGGATTTTCTTTTCTTCTTTTCTTCACCATACCATGTAGCCTACAATGAGTTACTGGTAATACAACAGGTGCTCTTGGCCAAAAACAGCAGTTTCATAATTCAAACTTATAAAAGCTTTAAGGAGAATAGATTATAAAGAGTACTGTTGAAAGAAAGTCACAACCACAATTTAGTCAGTGTCATTCAAAGTGGCTAAAATACAAATACATGTAACATCTTCCCGATTTAAGTTTTGAATAATGATATAAATACTTGCTAACAATAGTCAGAATAGATGCTGAATCGGCTTCATATCTTGGTTTTTCCTCCTACAAGGAAGCTTGCAATGCCCAAATAATATATTTTGAATGCTCATATCGCTATCCAGAACCCCAATTTTTATGATTTGACATTGAATATCCATATCTAATGTTATTCTTCCCAAATTAAATTGTAGTCAGAACATACAGTGTCAGTGGGCTTTACTTACTCATTCGTTCTTCTATTTGAGGCATGGACGGTATAAAATCTTGAACCATATGATTGTGAACCCATCTACTGCTAAAGTTGGACATCATGGAATGAAAATCTGTGTATTCCGAGTATGAAAGTCCTGCAAAGACAAAAAGGATTTTAGATTTTCAGTTTTAAGGATTCCCAGCGTATCGAGTTTCTAAATTCCAGGATCGCTATTTAAACATATTTTTAGTCAGAAACAACTTCCAATCCAATCATCAAGTAGTTATGCTGTTTAGACACATTGACAGCTGGGATTCCTAAATCATTTTCTTCAGGGGGCATGAGTGACAAACCCTTCAAACACTCCAACATCTTCTCGTAGTCCGAAGTCCTTGGGCCATTTCATGTCCAGTACAATACTAAGCATCATCGAGGGAACACAATTAACTTTAACTTAAAGTATAATTTTCCTTCATACTTGGTCTGATTCTTGCAATAAAAGGGTTTGATGCAATCATCACATATATATATTCTAATCTTTGAATTTGTGAGAAGCGTATGGAACGAGCTGACCAGGAATTGCCCACCATTCAAGGGTTGAACAACACTTAGTATGCATGAGCAAGTGTCATACGTTCTTGTGAGAGCCTTTGGTTTACTCAGTAATGTGCTCATAAAGACCACCTGCCTATAAAGATCACATTTCTTGTCTTTCTTGAGTGGACTTTATAAACAGGTTTCACTGTACAATGGACTTGCCCAGTAATATATACTTACCCCGTGGGCCATCTTTCTTGAGACAATCCAACAGCTTTTTGTAGACTCCACCGAAAATGGGTAACGCAGTGAGTACGACTCCTGTATCACTGACACTATTACCAGACTGGAAGAACGGTATGCGATGAGGGGGAAGACTGTATTTATCTGTCTCAGGGTTGATGTCGACGATGTCAGCTGCAACCATCACTCCAAGCCATTCTTTCACATACCTTAAATGAAGAAAAAATGGACTCTTTGCAAATCTTTGATAAATCATTTAGTAGTGTACTTTCGGAAGAACATGTATTCCAACATATTTGAATTGCAGTTTGTTTAATAAATTTCATCTCTTACATTTGATGTTATGTCAAGCATTTATACCTCAGTACACATTAGATTGAAATTCAGAGGGGTCACGTTAAATATGGCCTGTGGTCTCCACATAATGCCAGTTTTACTTTGGTGTATGTATTGGATTTGTGTTGTACAGATGCTGAATTCAAATTCATGTGAGCTGAGAAACTGGTACTTGGCTACTGGCTAGTTGATAGTATGACTACGAGGCCTATCCTCACAGTACAGTGAAGACGTACCATACTTGATAGTCAATTACCCGGAAGTCATAGTCATAAATTATGTCGGGGATCTGAGAAAGATCGATATCAAGATTCTCCCAAATCAAATGGGTTATCAACAGGAAAATACGATATTGCATAATTTAAGAATGCACAAATATTGGAGGGTGCACATATATGTACATTTATTGAAAGGGGCTAGGGGTTGATGTCTTCCAGTTTTACTAAAGCAACAAGATCCAAGGTATCTGCCAGATCTGGGAATTTCATGTCCCATTTATTACCAATATAATGGACATTGAAAGAATCTTTGTTATCCTTTATATTTGATCTGATCCACGTGATAAATGGAATAGACTTATCAAGTAAATAGGGTCACTAAGTTATGGGAATATGTTACCAAAATAGAAGGAAAAAAAAGAAGAAAAAAAACCTTAGTGAATTCCTCACTTAAACCCTGGGCCCAACACTGTACATAACCCTAAACCGAATCCTAACCCTATAGTTAGGATTGCAATTGGGTATATAGTTAGGTTTAGGGTTAGGTACAGTGTTTGGTTCTGGGTCGAGGACAATGTCGCCAGAGAGAATGTTGGATGGATCACACCTTCATCACTACCTTTCCTTGAGGCCGGCTGTATCTGCAATCTCCTTGATAGTCCTCTCCTCATCCTTCAGCTTAATAAGAGCTTCAAAGAGACCCGATTGAATTCCTAGAGCCGTTGAAAGGGAGACAAACCCATGGATCACTAGGGTGCTGAATCTCTTCTCAAACTGCTCATGAGTCTCTTTCTCTCCTGCTTCAGCCATAATTCTGAAAAGAAAGAGAAAGGCATACTGTAGTATATGATGGTTATTGATGACAAAACAAAACAAAAATCTAATGTATAGATTCTAATGGTACACAAAACTTTCCTGTATGGTCCAAATTCAGATTCAAGCTCTAAAAACAGCTACTATTTACAACAGTGCTCGATTGACAATAGTTTTGTGTCATCAGAGTTACTGGTTTTACAATTACACTACTGAAACAGCCTTCTTAAACCAGAAACGTAATGACAAGAAAATTCTGTCAACTGTGAACATTGGCTTTTTTTCAGTACGTGTTCTTGATTATAGTTCATACTCTGTTTTTAGGGGAAAAGAAGTATGATCTTCTACAAACTGGTGGGATAAGCCCCCCCCCCCCCCCCCTTCTCCTTCCTTAAGAAGTGCGATAGCAGTCGGTAGAGCAGTGGTCTCGTAATCTGGTGACTCAGGTTCGAAACCAAGTCGATGCGCTTATTAATCCTCTTTACCAGACCTAAAGCCATCGGCCGTCTGGTTGCTCACTTACAAGCATTTATGCTTTCTTAGCAGACAGTTACAAAAATAACAGCCACCACCACCAACCAACTGACGTGCCTGGAGGGCTGGATATACCCTAATCTTCCTACCCCTAGGCTAAGTGAAACTGAAAGGCCTAGAAATATTAACAGCAGATGACACTACCAAGCTCCAGGAAGACCTAGACAGCTAGGCTTAAGGACTGGTCAAACCTCGGGCAGATGAAACTCAACCCTAAAAAATGCCATACCATTAAATTCAAAGGAAAAGACACCAAATTGCCCACACCTACACCCTGGGAATTGAAGAATTGTGTGAAGTTCCAGCCAAGCATACTTATGAATTCAACTCCATGAACGACTCAGCTGGAAGCCACACATTGAGGCAGTGACGTCAAAAGCAGGGAGAACTCTTGGCTTCTAGCGAAGAAACCTTGGGATATGCCCATCAGAGATCAAGAAGTTAGCCTACACTTCACTGATACCCCCAGTTGGAATATGCTACTTGTGTGGGATCCCTACAAGCAGAACCACATACCGTAGATCTTTTGGAGAAGGTTTAGAGAGCTATCCGCTTTGTGTGCGGAAACTACCAACGTGAAGCCGGTGTCACCACCATGAGAATGAACCTTGACCTTTCTATAATTTATAAACCCCAAGAAAGAAAATGACAAGCCCCCCTAACAATGTTCCATAAAATAATTAACAAACAGATTTCCATACCCATACCGGACTACCTCCAACAACGAGAAAGAACAACCCGGAGTCAAAAGTGCTGCTTCATAAATCTCAACTCCTACAGCTCATACAAACACGGTTTCTAATTCTAAGAACCCCCATTGACTGGAATGGGTTACCTCAACAAACCATCAAACTGCCATCCGTAGAGCAGTTCAAGGTAGCCATCGGAAAAGCCTAAACTCAACAGAGTATCTTTTATTTTACTTGCACAAGTAGCACCTGTACATTAACTACTACACTTGAGAGCACACATACAGGGCTGTCAACTTTGGGGAACTGCTTCGAGGGAGATCGTACGCAAGATTTTTTCAAGGGGCCGGTGTTTTAAAATTTGAAAAATCGCGCCGGAAATTTCGCAACGACTTGGCCAGCCGCTGAATAAGCGGGGGGGGGGGGGGGGGGGGGGGGGGGTAAGAGCACATTTTTTTGTTGTCCCGGTTGTGGCGGGAGGTTTTTTCATAAACCGGGAGATTCTACATCGAAGCGGGAGAGCGAGAGGAAAGGCGTGCTGGCGGGAGTCTCCCGCTACGAGCTATTGGGACGGCGGGAGAATGAGCGTGGAGGCGTGAGACTCCCTCCAAATGCGGGAGGGTTGACAGCCCTGCACATATCCTGTGACGTCCACTCCCGGAAGCACCGCACAACCAATTACCCTCATTCAGATGCTGACCAGGCTTTGATGAGAAATGGCATAGAAGAAGTAGAAGTATGTCACAAAACGAAAGACACAATAATTAAACAAAATTGTCAATTTGAGATTCCCATAGCTGTACCTGTAGTTAGCCTTATAAGCCAGGGCTAGGTAAAAATTGAAATATAATACCGATATCAATATCTACATCTAATTAGGTGGTACTGGACAGGACCAATTGGTATAAAGTCCAGATTTCTGTGGCATCGCAAACTGTCAACAAACATCACAACTGAGGGTACAGAGTTCAAAAAACAAAAATAATAAGGTGCTCATAAAAATATCATATTTCAATATCCTACATTATGCCAGGGCCTAATACTAATAGCTGTTTATCACTACTGTCATATTTCAATTTTCAAACATAACTCTCTTTACTGGTTCAATTTTGTTCAAAACTTAATTTCGCCATTAGGCATTATAATTATAAATTAATATATTTCTCTTACTTTTTTGCTTTCATACAAATGAACTTGTTGCAAGGTTTGGATTGCCCTTTGACTTTTGTTTTGGATTTGAGTAAGACTATGCTCATTCGTAATCATAGTGCATGATACTAGTGAAGTTTTTGGTAAACATGGTGCCACTTCAGTTCAAGTAAAAAAATACTGTTACTTATCAGATTATCCTGCTTACGTGGATACTATAAACAATATCAATCATGTGTCAATATACTCGGTAAGTAGAGAATCGCTGCTATGCGTGACGTAACACTATACATGTATATTGCACTACTTCTACTAGACCGAAAGCTTCAGTCTCTATATCGTCGGTTGTTCCACTGGTGTCTAGTGGAGCCAGACGTAGTCTCAGTGGAACAACCATAGAGATATATACTTAATAGTATATCTCTATGGGAACAACCGACGATATAGAGACTGAAGCTTTCGGTCTATACTTCTACTAACACACAGTACAAGTTGACTCCAGATCCAGGGAGCTCCGTCTACTAGAACCGTATACAGTTTTACACCTACCAATTTGATTCAGCTTCCAAGGCTATAGATTCTCTTCTCTGCAATTACAAATCTATTGGGCTGTATTATTCAATTTGTTTTCAGATTCGGTCTCTAGTATAGCTCAGCTCGCCTTCGATCATACTTCATCGCTACGTAAATGCTACCGCTCCGCACACACCACATGTTCTCGGCGAGCAGATTATCTATAGTTCCAGGCGCTCGTATTTTCATTTTTCAAAATTGTAGTATTCACAACAACTTGAACATTACAATTATAAAAATATTCACAAAAACATTGAATGAAAAATAATTTCTCAATCAACCGTATCATGAAAAATTGAAACCTATGGTGGCAGTTTATTTATATATCTACCCGTCTTCTGATAAGAATATACATGAAGTCTGGCATACGACTAAATCAAAGGCAACGCCCCCCCATCTTATCCGTACCCATCTTATCGTAACCCGATATATCTGGTTGGAGTTGCGGCCAAACCATACAAAAATTAAGATTTGGAAGAACGGACCACTCACTATTTTGGAGAATCTCAAGAATCAGCGTGATCGAGTTTTTCAAATAAAATACCAGTGCAAATCATTTGTTTATGGAGCTAGTATAATTGGCACTGCATGAAACTCGACCGACTGAACTTTCTAAATTGATATTTATATTTTGAATTGTATCATTCATGAATTTTAAGAATACTAGCTTTGACTCGCATACTTTTAAGTTAATCTGTTTCTCTTGTTTACACTCGCGCTGCAATCCACCTTACAATTTGCCAACTTTAAAAACTTGTTGAAATGTATTGTCTGTCATGATTGTGACACATCGCCCATCACATGAAGTTACCCATGCAGACTATATCTATTTCATGATTGTGCAATCGGGTCTTTTTCCCGGTCTTCTTTTATTACATACGGGTATACTATATACTTCACCAATTAGCTCCCTCTCGATCTCTCTCTGAAATTTTATTAAATGTCAAATATATCAATTCTCATTTCAATTTGCACTTTTCTACCAGTCTATATGCCTACACTATTAATAACATTTAGAGTAGATGATATATGGACTTCCTGTTAATTTCATCAAGTTGTATCATATAATATATTATTTTTCAAAATATTATAGTAAATATATTTGTTAAAGTTACTATGTCCCATTTGCAGCCAACATCAAATTCTGTACAACTTTGCAGGAATTATGAATATATTGTCACGTATGTCCTATATCAGTGAAATTTAAACATTAAGATGCAGTGTCCTGTTATTCAAATCATGCAAGCTAGGAAAACCGTTTACCTTCTAGCTAGACTTCACTGATGATTGCATGACTGACTTCATTTTTCTTTGGTAATACCATACATAAAATGAGCTGTAAGAGGTATGAGCATTTGTCTATATACATCACTATCACCCACTATTTTGTAATGGCCAAAATTAAACTGATTGAATTATTGCGCAGCACAAAACATACACCATTCCCTCGGAGAGAACCATAAGCCGTCAGTCCTCAGGTCGCTTATTAACAAGCATTAATTTTATGCTTTCTTAGCAGTCAGGTAAAATAACCACCACTAACCATTCGGTACAAGGCCGACGGTCTGAAAATCAGACTATTAACTACAATTGGATTGCTATCCCTAAAGCCGATTTGACAACTATAACGGTCGTTATTTTCCCACAAAAAAGACATTTCCAAGCCCTTCGTTTTGAGGGAAGTTCTAAATAAGTATCATCTTTCAAAATTAATGTCGATGACATTTTAATAACCATTTCATTGTTTGGCCTGCAAATGGGACATAGTACCTTTAAAGGAACATTCTGGGACCAAATAACTCGGAATCAATAATAGTAGAAATCAAGAAAACACCAGAGATATCACACAATACATATAGCACATATTTTCAGTTTAATGCACATAACATTATTATATCAAGTACAATACAATATAAATACCAAAATTACATTTTGGTAGCAATAACTTATAATGCCACAGATAGTAAAATAAATTAAAAATAGAACATGCATAATTTTGTATCGTTTAATTTCAAGTTTAATGCCATTTAAATTACAGATACAAAAATAAAACCACATTATTATTCCGAATTATTATAGTACTGTTTGAAAATATGCTGTGAGCATGAATTTCATCCAATTATGTGAAGTTACAGGCCAGGGTCACGATCCCATTAGTCATAATCTTGCTATGAATAAAATTGTGATGATTCGTTCTTCATTAAGCTGGAATTCTTAATCTCATATTCTTCAAGTGACTCTCATAATATATTTATTAATAATAACATAGCTACTCTGCACAATTAAGTACCTAGAGAGGAATAGTTTTACCGTGACTTTAGCCCAGCTTCCCTAAACATGCTAACTGGCTGTTAACCGTGAAAGAATTACTTCCTACCAGATACCCATTTACCACACATGAGTGGAGAGTGGCAAACTCTGTTAAATGTTTTGCTAAAGGTCATTAATGTCGAGACTGGAACTTATGAAATGTGAACCATGTGACCCAAACTAAATCACGTATCCATGGGAACATGACATCTCTATGTACAATATACGTGTAATATTCACGATATACCATATAGTACTCTGTTCTGTCACTATTTTATACAACATATAATAAGAAACAATAGTAATAATGTTTCTGACCCTATGACCAAGTAACAAAAGTAACGAGTTTCTCGTCAATTGGAGGCAGCGCTTTACTATTTACTATTTTTCTATTTTTTTCTATTTCCTTCCAAGATGGCCGCTATGCTGAATATGGCCAAGGAATATTTATTCACATATATTGTGCTATTCAAGTATACTGATGCAATGTATGACAAAACAAATGGTTTGTGTAATTTTAGTCCACTTGCTAAGTAAGTTTAAAAAAATCAGAAACAGTGAAACATTGTGTTCAGCTTGAAATAGCTATAAATATAAGAGCTATTTATACAAATTACAAAATGTTCTACATCATAGCCTTTTTTTCTTTACTGAATAGTAAATATATGTAGTAAAAAAAGGGACGGCGGAAAAAAGGAGGCGGGTGGGTTTTTTTGTTATTTGGCCTAATATATTGTTGTAATTTTAACACCCTTATAGGCATAATGAGCAAAAACTTTGGGGGGGGGGGGGTCAAAACAAAATCCGCATCACCACCAAGTAGCAAAAAAATAAATATTTGTGAGGTCCGTATATGGAAGACAAAAAACAAACCCAGATGAGTATTATGCACAATCTAAAGAAGAAAGACTGAAAAGTTCTTTTATAAGTAACATAATTATACCATCTATAATTTCAAGCGAGTGTATCGAGTGAGCTCTAGGGAAAATTAAAGAAAAAGGGGCTCTAATTAAGTCGCCTTGATGCATGTTATGGAGAGAGGAAAAGTAGGCACTTATCAAAAGGGAAAAGGACAGTTATTAGAACAGAAAAGGTGCACTTGTCCTATGTAAAAAGAGAAAAAAAAAACAGGAAAATCATGTAATTTCAGCAACATTTGTAAATCACTGGTATCGAATTACAAATAAACCACGTTTGAATTGTATTTGGGGGGGGGGGGGGACAACCGTCAACTACCTCCCCCCCCCCCCCCTCCACAGTGTTCAGGCATATATTGTGTCTCAAGCTTTCTAGTTTTCTGATGTCATATCCGGGTTGCTCTCATCTTCTCTCCCACTACAAGGGAGTAGTCTTCATATACAGACTCTCTTTTGATATTGATACAGACATTTCAAGAACATTCGAGTGAAACCTCAACCAGCTTGATGTGGGATCGCTGTCATTAAGTAAAACATTGATTATAAATTAGCTAGATTAATCTTTAAAACAGAACAGGAACAATTAAAAGGTAGTCTAGATAATGTAGACCCTTCTCATTGATGCTTATAAATTCAGATTTGTTCATATATAGCTAGTGTTTATTGATCGTGACGTGATTCTATATAGACCAAACTGCCATAATAGGTTTGCCATAATTGAGAAGTATGTTACCAAAGAACATACATTATGTGTGATCCAAAGTCTGTGTTTTCAGTACAGGTACATGCACCAATAAGTAAGCTTACAAACAAACAAACAAATACCAAAACTGAATTTAAGGTTTGAAAAGGAAATGATAGTATACATTACGTGACATTTGAAAACAAGGAAATCATTTTGTCCATTCTGATTGTGCTTAGATTTCAGACACTTCCAGACATCCCACTCTGTGGAGATGGTTTTGAATGCTTTCCCAGTCAAAACTGGTTTTACCCATTACTCATATAAGCAATTTACTTCGTAGTAGAGTTGACGTTTGATGCCAATGTATAGGAAAGCATATCGAAATCGATTGTTCAAAATGAGCATACCATTCGAGGATCCTGTTGCTAAAGAACCTGATGATACTCAACAATGCCTGAGCGATTCTGCTCTGGACCGTTTTACCTCTGTCAACGATGCCAATGAAAATGTGGTCCAATCGAAGAGCGGGCATGAGAAAACCTTGGAGCCAGAAAAGATATTTGATTTCATTGTTTGCAACCATGAGTCTAATAACGAGCAAGCGAGCAGAATTAACGGGGAAATGGAGAAACTTGGCCTGCGAGGGTACATCTATGAAAGAGACATGATTGCAGGGCAGTATAAACTCGAAGCTTATGAAAAAACCATCCCGAGCACCAAAAGTATTATCCTTCTGATTTCAACGGAAGCTCTCGCGTGTGACGATTTTAAGCGTAAAATGCACACATCTAGTAACTTGAACGTAATTCCTATTTATATAGGCCTTTCCAAGGAGAAATATCCAAGACGTTTTCGACATCATTTTGGCATCCAGTATACGAATGATGCCAACTTCTGGTATCAAATTCACAAAGCGATCACAATAAGACCCATGAAAGACATCGAAAGTTCCACGGAGGTAGAACCCCGATCATCAAAACCTTTAAACAAAGAGCCCTTATCTCAAGCTTCGCCATTACCAAGACAAAGCAAAAAAACGATCGAGAAATCTTCGCCTAGTTCGAAACAGAAGCCAGGAAAGAAATCAGGGTGGCCATTTCGCTCGAAGCAGAACGGGGAGAAAGAAATGCCGCCGTCTATTCCAATGCAAACGATCAAAACAAAAGGTAAAGCGTTGGATGATGAAGCAAGTAATAGGTAATAATTATACCACAGTCACGATGACAAGACCTTTACCAGACCAGCAACAGAGTGAACAGACCAGACAAAATAATATCTTGCCCATAATGGTCACGAATAGGTTGGTCTGGTAGTGTGACTCAGGTATTAGCCTGTAAGGTTTTCCATGATCTGATGGTGCCTCATGTTATGTCTGTATCTCGACATTATCTGGACATGATTATTATGTTGTTAAAATTCTGGAGAGAGATTAGTGTATTTTGTTTTGTATCGCGCCTTGCGTAAGTTATTAGATAAGTGCGCTTTATAAGCATTTATTATTATTATTAGTAGTAGTAGTAGTATAAGCAAGGCCGACGTTAGGTATTTAGATTCCTCATTTTCTGGAATATTTCATTTGCAACACCCCAGCGTTTTCCTGTCCATGCAGTATCATACACATATATGTGTGAACCAATGTATATATTCTAAGTACAGGCACATGCACCGATAATTAAGTTTACAAACAAACAAAAAATTCCCAAACTTAATTTAAGGTTTGAAAAGGAAAGATTTTATTGAGTTTCAGAAATGATAGCAGACACTGTCTACACGATATGTGAGAACAAGGAAATCATTCATGACAATACATTACTGAACTAACATTTTAGATATGTGTAAATAATACTAATTAGTTTACAGATACGTGTATAACCAGCCATGGTGGTTTGTGTCGAGTGATTGCATTGGTACACATTACATGAAATGTATCACAGATTAGCATACACTAAATTCATTTTATGTTTGATATGAATCTTTGAATTAATTTGACTTAGAATATTTTGTAGGAATACATGAGCTTCTTTAGGTAAATTGAAAGACATGTACATGAATAATATATATCGATTATAAATAAATTTAAATGACATCGAAAAAATAATTGTATAGTTACAGTCGCAGTATAAGTTGTCATAAATGAAGTAAAATACATATAGATACAAAGAGGAACTTGAACACAGCTCTACCCACCAGGGCCCGAGCAGTCTTATAAGTTATATCTGACTATCCTACTAATGATTGCTAACTAGTTTTCTAGAATAAGATGTTTTTAGTATTGCATGATATATATGAGTAGCATTGTAACACAGCTCCAGTTTACAGGAACCAAACAAATATGGAGTCCTGATAATACTTATGGTATTAATCATAATTGTAATAACAATAATAATAATAATGATAATAATACTGATAATTAAAAATTAAAACAATTATCATTTATATGGCAGAAAATTAGATTTCTTTATCTCAGCCATCACTTCACTATTTTGGTACACATGTAATGTGCTTGGCTACTGCCAGCAGGTTTAGTGATGGAATCCACTCGAAACCCTGCATCCTTGAGAAACTCTGTGGCTTTCTCTCGCCCCCAACATGTTCCTAACCCTGCACTGCCCTCGAAGAACAAAGATATAGGCAGGCAATGGAATAGACTCATGCTATACAACATAGAACAATAATCATTCGAAGCATTCTCGGATTGCTTTGTCTTGCAGTCTATATCTATCATGGAAAAGACACCATCTGGTTTCAGGATACGGTTCAAAGCCAACAAAACCTTGTCAGCATGCGCAAGATCATGGATGACATCAAATGTGTAGATGTAATCAATCGTATTATTCCAATCATCAGGCATGCATGCCGCGTCCTCACGGACAAACTCTAAGTTGGTATGGCCCTTTTCCTTGGCCCGTTCTTTTCCATAGTTTATTGCCTCTTCTGAGAAGTCCAGTCCTACAACAGTGCTGTTTGGATAGTTCTCTGCAAAAACGAGTGAGGTCAATCCTCTCCCGCAACCCAGATCCAATATTCGGATACCAGACTCTGAATGACACAACAACAATGAAAGATCATCTAATATATAACAAAAGGCACTGTTGACATTACTTCCCCCTTCCCCCTCCCCCCCCCCCCCAAGATAGCAAAAATCACTGATGCATTTTCATTTCTTCACCATACATGTAGCCTACAATGAATAATGCAATAGGTGCGGTTGGCCAAAAACCTCTGTTTCATAATTCAAACTTATGCAAGCTGTAACTGTAAGTAGATTCCAAACTTAGTACAAATACCTGATTTTGTTTTCTTTTTCTATTGATCCTCATAGTCTATAACCATACTGTCACCAATATATGCACACCCATTTTGTAGCATGATAAGCTCGAGTGAAACCATCGGATAGTAATATTAGCCTCACAACGCTGTTAAAGGAGTAGGTAGAAGAATGGAGTGCGACGTATTAAAAAATAAATATCAGAAGTTTCTAAGTAAATAAAATTGTAGTTAGAACATACAGTGTCATTTAATTTAATTTGTTCTTAAAATCAGTGTGACTTACTCATTCGTTCTTCTATTTGAGGCATGGACGGTATAAAATCTTGGACCAGATGTTGCAGAACCCATATACTGCTATGATTGGACATCACTGTATGAAAATCTGTGTATTCTGAGTATGGCAATCCTGCAAAGACAAAAATGTGCAATTTTAATGGTTTCCAGCAAATTGGGTTTACAAATTCTTGGATCATTCTTTAAACATGTTCAGAAACTACTTCCAAACCAATCATCCAGTAGGACTAAGATCTTAGGTCCTTGGAACCTTTCATGTGGACCAATCACTGTATCTTATATTAACCTTAACCTTCATGCCTTCATTTTATTTTGTGCATGACAATAAAGAAATTTAATTCAATTCAATTTAACCTAAAGCCCATCGCACACTTTACAATCCAACTATGATCCCATTTTGGTAGAATGTGCAATAGCAGTTGATACGAACATTCAAAGATATAAAATCTTGATGACCGAGGGGGGGGGGGGGTACTCACATAATGAGCACATACGGGGTGTGCCGCTCTAATGGGTCACTTTTTCACATAAAATTCCTAAACATGGGTCCCACTTTTAACAAAAATACCATTAAAAATGGGTCCGTTTTTCAAAAATCACCCGAAAATTTTGAAAAATGGGTCTTTTGTGAAATGTCATTAATCATGAGTTCGTCTTTTTAAAAAATGATGGGTGTTTGCATGAGGGTTGAACAACACGTAGTATGAACAGCAGGTGTCATACATATACTTGTGAGAGCCTTTGGTTTACTAAGTAGTGCGCTTACAAAGACCAAATGTGAAGATAGATCATGTTTTTTTTAACTTCCTTGAGTGGACTTTATAAACAAGTTTCACTGTACCACGGACTTAATTGCCCAGTAATATATTTACCCAGTGGGCCGTCTTTCTTTAGACAATCTAACAGCTTTTTGTAGACTGCACCATACATGGGTAACGTAACTCGCTGGGCTGGTAAGAAGGCATCATAGAAAGGACAGGGCCAGCGTGAGTTGGAACTGTGTGCGGATCGTGGTTTAATTTGAAATAATTTTTTGTTTTTAATTTTTTTTTTTGTGGAATATGACTAATATTATATTAAAATGAGATTGGAAAAGGAAAGAAAAAATAATAATTTTACCAAGACACTAAAAGAAAGAGATGCGATGAAATTGGCAACAATAGTCAATTTTGACTAATAGCCATTATAAAACCAAACGAACAACAACAACAACTCCGTGAGTGTGACTGCTAAATTACTGACACTACTACCAGACTGGAAGAACGGTATACGATGAGGAGGAAGACTGTATTTCTCTGTCTCAGGGTTGATGTCGACGATGTCAGCTGCAACCATCACTCCAAGCCATTCTTTCACATACCTTAAATAAAGAAAAAGTGGACTCGATCTGTTTGCAAATATTAAATAAATCATTCACAGACTTTTGAAAAAAAACTTGTATTGCAACATATTTGAATTCCTTTTGTTCAATAAATTCCATCTCTTACATTCGTAAGCATTTATACAGTTTACAAATTTAGAATTTTACGCATATTTTATCTTTTTTTTGGGGGGGGGGGGAGTTGTGTCCCATATATTACCAATTAAATGATCATTGAAAGAATCTTTGTTATCCTGTATGTTAGATTTGATCCAAGTAATACAACGTGGTGCAGACTTATCAAGTTAATAAGGTTATGGTAATAGGAACATGATACACAAACACACACACACAAAACGAGAAGAAAAAAACCTTGGACCCCTAATTCCTACACATGGTGAATTCTTAACTTAAACCTAGAATCGAACACTGTACCTAACCTTAAACTTAACCTAAACCTAAACCCAATTGCAACCCTAACTATAGCATTAGGATTGGGTTTTGGTTTAGGTTTAGGAAGAGTGTTGGGTGCTGGGTCCTGGGTCAAAGCAATTTAAATGTCGTCAGAGAGAACGTTGGATGGATCACACCTTCATCACTACCTTTCCTTGAGGCCGGCTGTATCAGCAATCTCCTTGACAGTCCTCTCCTCATCCTTCAGCTTAATAAGAGCTTCAAAGAGACCTGATTGAATTCCTAGAGACGTTGAAAGAGAGACAAACCCATGGATCACTAGGGTGCTGAATCTCTTCTCAAACTGCTCATGAGTCTCTTTCTCTCCTGCTTCAGCCATACTTCTGAAAAGAAAGAGAAGAACATTGTAGTATATGATGGTTATTGATGATGATAGGGAATTGCATTCAAAGTGCTATAAAACAAAAAAATATAATGTGGTAGATTCTACTGGTGTTTTCAGAGCTCTCGCGATCTCGCCCTCGATTGAAGTACATCCCATAGCAAAGAAATTTTCCTGCTGCATACTCCTGCCGCAGACAGTCATCATTTTTCAAATGCAAATTAGTTTCACCGCAGACTTGCCGCAACCCTGCCAGAACTCTTTTCTTGAATATTCATGAATTTCATATCCCACAATACCTGCTGCATAGTACGTGCCGCAGACATGCTACATACTTGCAGCTGACCTAGCCTGTGACAATAGCTTGCTTTGCCGCAGCCTTGCAGCATACCAGGCACGGATCCACGGGCCGATTCTACCGGCCCGCCCCCCCCCCTAGCCTCCCAGACCGGTAAAGAAATAGGAGAGTAATGTAAATCTTACCTGACCCCCAAAAACAAAAACAAAAATTAACATTTCTTTGTAAAAACAATTTTTACAAATCTCAGCCATGCTTACTGAGTTGAGACGTTCCATTCAATTTAAAATACTCAATTAAAGAATATACTTCTCCTAATCTGAAAGTGAGCTTACAGCACAGTGGCAGAATTTGTAAAAATGAAGTCGTTTTTACAAAGAAGATTCTGTATGCAATTATGTATGCAGCTTTGCAGGAAGACTGCTGGAGAGCCATGCATTGCATTATTAAATTCTCACCAGAGTAGAAACAGAACAGGCAAAAATTACTTCAAAAATTCTACAAATGTGGGTTTAACACAATGCAGAAAGGTAGTGTGGTAGAAATACAATAGCTGTATCAAAATAGTCTAGAGTAGAGCCACAGATCCATATGCTATTGCACATTACACAAGAGTTACAACAAAATAGTGAATAAGTGGGGCTGAAGATAAGATCCTGACCACGTGGCACAATTAACACAAAAAGTTTGAAACAGTCCGTTAATTCCTCTGCTTTTTCGTTATGTAACGAATTCCTCTCATGGTGTACCATGTATGAACTTGAAGCAAATTACATATTGTTTGGTCTGACAGCTAAAAAGACGAGTAGGCCTACCGTACGTAGGCTACCAACACGGGACTGAATTGACAAGATCACGCTGGGAACAGCCTGCAATACTTGTTGGTTGCTATATTAGCCTTGCCGCAGAGTTGCAGACTGTATAATTTCCCACTTTTATGCGGCAGATCTTACTGGTATGTAGCCTATCCGATAGGCGTCGGACTAAGGGCGCGTTCATGCTTGATTTTGACGGCCAGAATCAGGCATCTGTTACGTGTTTAGTTTAAAACACGATTGCGTTCATGCTCACTTTTGTAGAATCACCGAAAAACGGCGATCACGAACGCCGATCGTAAACTCACAAAAAGATGCGTTTACAATTGTAAACGCGTTTAAATGGGGTCAACGCACTGACCTCTAGTGGGTCTACGTAGCATGCACAGTGAAGGTCACACAAGGCCACACAAGGAGAAATGCCTGGATGAGCCAGAGAAGTAAGCATGAACAGCTACACCGTGGAACTGCGATCACGATGATCGTTTACGATGAGCGTTTCAGATCGCTCATTGACCTTCAAAATCAAGCATGAACGCGCCCTAAATGGCAAGTGTACTAATCGCGTTTGGGAGACTGACATC